>VWZW01004545.1:142982-155002 GCA_013397115.1 Edolisoma coerulescens
CGGGCAGCTAGCGGGGTCTCCGAAACCCCCCGCCGCGCTGGGTGCCGGCGGGGCTGCCAGCCTCCCCCCCGCCCCTCCTGACCAGCACCTCCCCGGGGCGGGCAGAGCGAGGGAGGGATGGAGGGAACATCCATCATCGCGCCCCTCGGGCCGCCCCCTCCCAGGTGCAAGCGGCCGGGAGCGGGCNNNNGGGCCGAGCTGCCGGGGACACTGCAGCGCCGGCGGTGTGGCTGGGTCCCCAGCGGGCTGTGGCGAGTGTGCTGCGGGGAGGGTGAAGGCGCGGATCTCATCTCAGCCTTTCAGGTTTTCTTCGTGACACTTTCCTTCTTAGAAAAGTACCTTGAATGCTTCCGGCGCTGCCAGACCTCCAGGGCTGGACGCGGTGGGTCTGGCCCTACAGACCCAGGCGATTCTTGATTCATTTTATCTTTGTATTTGCCACTAGTTTTTGAGGTCTGCGACTTGACCTCCAACATTTCTTTGAAGCCACAACTGTTGCATGTCAGCCTCTCTTTTAAATTAAACTTGAAATCCTCACAATCCCACAGTCTCAAGAGTCGGGCAATTAAAAAAAATATGCCACGAGACCCATAAAATCAGAAGAGTTGGCAAGCCTGTGGCTCCTCTCTTGTGCCCCAGTCAACCACAGGAGTATGGGGAGAAAAAGTAAGTGCTAGATTTTCCTTGGATTTTTTTCCTACATTTTCTTAGTGGTTTTTCAAGTTGCTGCAGGTTGTTTGTTTGTCTCAGAACCCAGATGACAGGGAACTACAAATACTTGCATGGAAGTCCTGGGTCAAACTTGTGTCCCTTAATGGCTAAGTAGATGATTTCAGGTCCCCAAATCCAGACTCTCTTGCCATCCTGCACATTGCCTGCATGGTCTAAGTGAACACAGGCTGTTCTGTAGAGAAGAAATCTGCCACTGTCCTGTCTCCAGCATTTTTACTTGTGCAAACAGAACTGGAGCTTCAGTAGACCGTCAGGATATATGTGAATCTTGTGGTTTGGTCATGCATCAAGATATGTGACTTCAGATCTATTCCAGCTCAAGAACACACTTGATTTCAGGCCTTGAACCCTGAGACACTTGTCTGTGTGTTGGCCTGTGTAATCTCAAGAGGAAGGATTGAGTCTCCTTATACACCTACCATTCCTGGATTATTTTAAACCTGGTTTGAAGAGAAGCCATGGGCTATGACTCCCAAATAGAACATTGGTGCACATTGAAACACGACTCCAAGGATGGACAGACTTTAAGACAAGACCCCTATTAGGGATCTTCTATTTAGTAGGTTTAAGCAGGTGTGTTTCCAGCACATCAGTCATCCTTTCACAGTACCAAAGCTCTCCCCACTGGAAAGGCTGCTGGATGGCTAATTCTGTCGTGAAGACTTCACTGCAGGCACAAAGAGGTTTAATATGTCAACTGTCTAAGAACATTTTCCCATTTAGTTCCCATTCTAGACCAGAAGCCCTTCTACCCTCTTTCCATGCAAAAGCAGCCAAATCAAAATGAAACTGGGAATACCCATAGCACCATAAGGTTTGAGAAGGTGGACATTTCATTGTACAAACCCATTCAAGGGAGAACTGCCTCTGTCTTTGTTGCCAGACCTCTTTTACTGGAGCCTAGTGCCTTCTCTAGAGTCTGCATCCGAGTTTCATGAGGTTGTAGCATGCACTTGTGCCATGGATGACAGACACAAAAATACAGGTTTCCTTCCATAAAAATGACACAAGGACTGTCTTTCAAAGGCATTGAAAATGTTAAATGAAATTGTACCACCCTCCTTTTCTGCAGTTCATGCTATTTCAACTTCAGTAAAGGCTCAGAGGCATCTCACTTGTCAGAAAGCCCAGTGGTATCATCAGGAGTGGCAGAAGATTTGGCAAATTTTCTAGATCACAAAACCAAGCAATAGTATTTTTTACTGTTTTTAATTAGCCAAGTAGCTTCCCTTTAATTCACAGACATTTCATACAGGAACTGTGTTTGTTTGATGTTTTTTTAGGCAGAAAAGTGTGATTGTGAAATTAAAGCAAGCTTCCAGGAGAAAACAGAGGTAGGGGTAGTTCCTGAAATTATTTTAATGTTTTGATATTGTAATAATGAGTCCATTTTCAGTGACACAGATTTCAAGATGATAAAACTATAGATAGTTTGAGTCAGTTATCTTTTTTTTTTTTATACAATGAAAAATGTTAATTTTAATATAAACATCCCCTAGATAAATGAGTGGCCTAATTACCCTGCTACTTCTGATGTACAGTAAACATTCTATACGTGCATCCAGTCTCATCATGATGTCTTCTCCGTAAAATATCATAGCTGCTATATTTTATTAGGAAATATATCTGCATAGAGTACATACACGAAGGCCATTTATTTTGTTTCCTGCCTTATCTCTGTTTTCCAGAAAACTGAAGGACAGATGCTGAAAAGCACAACTGTGTCTTTATATAGTCAGTGTCAGATCTTGTCATTTATGTCAACAGCAGCAAGGCTGTGCCTTTCAACACTAATATTCTGGACACTGAGAGGGAGAGGTTTAAGTCTCTGTGGAAAGTAGGCTAGCTTCAGTTTAGTCTATCTCAGGGCTTAGTATTACTTAGAGAACAACAGATCTGCTGTCTAGGTCAGAAAAAAGTTCTTGAGGCATGTAATTCCAAATGAAAGTGAGAAGTCCAGTTAGGACATTTTCGTTAATGAGAGTTTCCTGGAGCCATTTAGTCTTGTGTTTAAGGGTGTGTTGGTTATTTATGGCAGAGAAAAGGAACGGATGTGTTGATATTCTGGAACTTTTCCTTTGTGCATTGTTTCCCATTTCACAGTTGTATTTGGCACCCACTTTCCTCCAGCCAATAAAGAATATTAAAAAACTTCCTTTGCTGGGAAGTTGTGTGCACATTTTACAAACCATACAGTTTAACCAGAAGTTTGAAAGGTAGTACTTCTACCAGCATTTACAAAAGCCAGAAATTGCAAATATATAGTATTGCCAGCAAAGGTCTGCCAATGGTTGTTTTTATGGGCTATCTATTCCTGTTTTCTTTAAAACAAAATTATATAATACAACCAGCAAAGCAAATTTGGGTCTGACTGAATGTGTTCAGGAAGGCCAGTAACAAAACTCAGATTGGCTGTGATAAACACAGGAGTAACCTCTGCTCATGCCAAGAATAACCTCGAGTACTGGGGATAGTGTATGTATTTTGTGCACTTACAAAGCCACTGTTCTTTCCTACGAAATCTCCGTGGAAGCGTCTCTTGTTGTCCAGCTGACACAGAGCTTTTCTTGGAAATGAGGACACTGACCCCAGAGAAATAAACTCTTGGTAATTAATAATTTTCAAATACAGAGAATTTTCTTCACCATTAAAGACCTATGCCTGTAAACCCAGGGACATGTTGGCAATATATTACTAAAGGGCTTCAAAAAATTCCCTGGTCTCTCTTGTCTGCAGGAAAACCGTGTAGTCTATTGTGGGTTTTCTGTTTGCAGGGAGAAGAAGTGAAGGACTTTGATCTACTGACCTGCACTAACTTTGATAGTGCAGTGAAATTAAAAAGAAATTGGAAGAAAAACACTACTTGCCAAAACCAATTAAGTTTAATGCACTCATGTTCCTTTCACTGGGAAAAAAAATCTACCTCAGATGCCTGGGAAATACATGGTGTTGAAATACTGGATTCACTGCCAGTAATAAGACCCTTATGGTTGGCAGTGAAAGTAAAACTTCTCCCATGCATTACAGAGGTGGTAGGAGATGGATTACATTGCCACATATTGCCAAAGGCCAAGATCTTTGCGTCTGACCAGGGTCATTTGTGTGTAGGACAGAGGACAAGGGTACCAGCTGTTGAGCCTTCACTGAGTACCTTGGGTCCGTCTTCACGGGCAACTACAAACAATTCTTTTGAACAGGTCTTTTATATCTTCCTGAGTCAAACAGCTGTGCAATGATCTTGCCTCAGACTTTTCCTTGCCTTACTCTACAGAGCTTTTGGAAAAGTTTCTGCCCATCACCTTATTTCCTCATTTTCACATCTTTATGGCTACTGTCTGCCTTCCTGTTGACGTCATTTGAGCCCATGTTATCAGAGCCAGAAGAGTTTTGGGAGGGTGACGAGTAGCCTATGCTAAGGGAACGGAACTTTTGGTCTTGTCTTGTGATCTTGATGTAACCAGCACACTCCTCACCATTCCTTGTTTTTACTACAGTCATTCATGCCCGTTGTGTCCAGTAATGCTCATTCTTTCCACCCTTGCTCTAGTGTGGCTTCTGATGCTCCCATAAGCAAGCGTTTCCATTTGTATTTCATTCAGCTAAGTCGTAATACCTCAGTTAAACATGTCTTCAAGGGCTACAGTGAACTGGTGTCTGAGAAGGGACTTGGTGCTGAAGTTCCCCTGCTATAACAATCTCCATGCTGTAACCAGTTAACAGCTGCAGGCCTGGTTTTCAGTCTAAGCACTTGTGCCATCATGCAGGTGGTTATATCGGCAGCGTAAAGTACAGCACATGCTTAACCATCACGTTGGATGCATCATATTGCTGAGTCTGATACAGTAGCATGAGAGGTCAGTCGCTGAGACAGTGAAATAGGACACAGAATAGTTCTTGGAAAGCAATAAACCTAAATAGTATTTGTGAAGAAACACCAGCAAATGGTAACAATCTTGCTGATTGTGGAAGAGTTGGTGGAATCAGTCCTAGAACTAAGTGTGATTTATGGATATGAAATTGAAGAGGCATACTTTGTACAGTAGTGGAAAGGCCTAATTACATCACAAAAAAGAGAATTTACGAGAGTCAGAAGCAATTTAGATTTGTGATAGCCAGAGAAGCATGGAAATCTGAAAATAAAAGATAGCAAGAATGTCTCAGACATTCGGGTGCTCGTAATTTTACAAGGCCCTTCACTGGCTCCCTGACAGCAGCACGTGCAAACATCCTGTTGTGTTCTGTGCAACTTTCAACTATGCTCCTTATTTCACAACTCTTTGTCACTGCTGTGTTGGCTCTATTTCCAATGCAGTGCCTTTTCCGTCAGTCACACTTTTCTGATCACAAATTTATCAGCTAGATATTGCCATGCTTTATCTATTTCTAAGAGATCTCACTGAGAAATGCTCTCTGTACTACAAGGCTTAGTAAGTTGTTGCTTCAGATTTTCTGTGCATAGTCCATGGCCTGAACATGTCTGATGAATGTGGGATGAATTTGAAGTACTCTAAGCTGTTATGAACTTTAGATGCACTCCAGAGCTGATCTCCACATCAACAGGAGCCATTCAACTGGAATTCATGTAACTCAAGCTGAGCTGCCAGTTTCAGTGAATCCCAAATAAGTGGCTCGAATTTTCAAAATTTTCCTTGCACAAAGCTTCCAGGCAGCAACACCTTCTACCCACACTCAACTGTGTCCAGGGAAAGAAATAAGACTTCTCCAGCACTATCCTTGGACTGAGCTGTTAGCCCACTCACTTCTTGGAACCAAATTTCTATGTATCAACGTAGAAGTAGTGAGACAAAGACAGCTCAGCTGGAGAGGAGGTAGAGATATGTAACAAGTGCTTTTCAGGAGCACAGGAAGTTCTGTATTTACATGGTTCATAGCATTCCTCTCATCAGTCTTTCCATGTCATTTTTCAGATGTGGGTTTCAGTACTTCTTGACACAGTGCATCAGAGCTTGGGATGTTACAGTGTTAAACAATATGCAAATAAGATGGCTCAAGCTATGGCCTTGGAGAATATGATGGCAAAATGCGGTTATTAGAAGCAACTTTGTCCTTTCTGGGCCTGACTTAAGAAATACTATTTTCTTGGAGCATTTCATTTACTCTGGTTAACCTCAGTTCTCTTGTAGGCTAATAAAAGGTCTGTATTTGTACACAAACAGAAGTCCTAACTTTAGTAAAGCAGATAATTCCAGCATGTTTCGAAGTCAGGTTGAAAGAAGTTTTCATAAAAACAGACAATTGTTTGCATGAGGTTAATTATTGCAGCAAATTCTGTATCTATTCCAGGAGTTTCCATCAAGGTGGACCTATTTTTGTTCTCAGCTTTGTTTTTATTATAGTACAAAAATAACTCTATAATGACATACGATTCCAACCTAGTATCGACTTAATTACTTACCTGTGTACATCATCCTCCCTTCTGGTGTAACAAGTACTTTTGTTTTCACTAGTTTGAAGTCTAATGGCAATTTTAATTTGCCTCTGCACAACTTGGTAAAGCCAAAGGAGCTGTCTGCATGGGGCCTGATTTGTTGTAGCATCAGTGCTGCAAGGCTAAGCTTCTCCAGGCAGAGAACAATTTTCTGTAAAACACTTTTCCAAACACGTGTGGACAGCAGTGGAGACATCAGAAATGTATGTACATGCTGAAAATTGTGTGACTGAGCATGCTTTGTCTTGTTCCCATTCTTGGCCAAGCTGGATGTCCAGGCAGCTTCATCCCCCACTGGGGTCACATGAGATGCAGAGAACAACCAATCCAGTGTCACAGAACCCCATTTGTTACCCCTGAGCTAAAATGGATTCACATTCACACTTGTCTCTGTTCTGTCCTCCCTGCTCTGAAACACAGCTCACCTGGGAGGCTGCAAAGCACATTCTTCAGAAAGATTCTGTGAGTGCATGAAGCACAGGCTGAGTTAATGCATCTATTGGCCTAGATTAGGGTTTGGCAGGTACCTTTTCTGCCACCAGTATGAACTTCAACATCCATAATATGTCTCTTATTCTATGATCCTGCACTGTGTTAACATAGTGCTTTGCATACATCCACACAGTAGGACATATTGGGGAAACAATTACTTTTTTTTCTTCTTTTTTTCTTTTGTCTTTTTTCTCTTTTCTGTTTTCTTTTTTCCCTCCCCTCAAGTTGCTTTTTAACTGAATAGATTCCCTGCCGTGAGTTACACTGAGTACAAACATCAAGCCACTGGAAGGGTGGTAGGAGGTAGGAATAAACAGGAATAAACAGCCAAGGGCAAAGGTTAAAGGGCTGTAGGGCTGGAATATACATCCAAGGGCAGAAGCTGAAGGAGCGCTCCTGCTGTGTGTCAAATGACAGTCCTGGGCTCTAGGCTGACCTTTTTCTGGTGGAGGTGCTGAGTTCAAACTTCAGCTTTGTGCCTTAGCCATTAGTTTGGAGTGTTTCAGACACAGCCAGGGACCCAAGCACACTTGCAATAGCCAGGATGAACTGACAGTAGGAACATTAGGAAAAAGGGAACTTGCCTTCTGTCCATTGTCTGAAGCGTCACGGCGACAGTTGAGAGAGGTGAGCTGTGTCCCTAATTGCAAAGATCGTCTGGACTCTGCTCTTTGTGAGCCCACATGACAGCAGTGCTGCACCCTCCACAAAAGTCTATAACCAACTCATTTGGATACCCACTGGAACCAGGAAATTAACTTGTCTGGGAGGAGTACCGGACTTTCAGGAGAACATACATGCCAGAAGCTTTTATTAAGCTCCTAACTGCAATTTTAGAGGGGTGTTTGGTTTTGGCATGCTGGCTGTTGCACTCTCCAAGTACTGAATGCCTCTTCAGCCTGTTCCTCTCCCTGTTTAATGCATGGGGCTGCTGTGAAATGCAGCCTGGAGCTGAACATGGATGAGTTTGCAGCACTTGGCATTTTGATGTTCCTCACACTTGGGTAGGCTGCTAGCTCTCCTTCACTTTAATGAAAATTGCAAACTTAAAAGTCAAGGTCCTGACACACTCTGCTGAGCCTAAAATATATAATAGAACATCCACGTAGGCATCTAGTGAACAGGGGAAAAGGCTAACAGGAAGCAACCTGCTGAGCACAGAGCACTTGTTCTAGCCAAAAGGAAATTCCTGTTGTTTCATTTGTTTTCTCAGTTTTGCTTTCCTACACAGCTCTGTAAGCTGAGGTTTTGTTGTCTTTTGACTTTTGTGTACCAACAGGGAGCAATTCCACCATGCCTTCTTCCAGATCCCTGGCCTTACATGCAGTCTTCCCTCTCATGCCTGTAATTAGCAAAATTGATGCCAAGAAGACTCTGAAAGTTTCAACCTCTAAGATGTAGGATATACACACTGTGTGAAGTTACATTTGGTTGGAGTCTCTTCTGGGTTTGGAGATGATGGCATTAACATCAATCTTTTTTGCTACATCTTGCCCTACCTCCTCAAAAGTTCTACTCAAGCATCACTCAACTGGCATTTGTGGCAGTGAAACCCTCTCTTGGGTTTAAACACCAGGGAAATTTCTTTCTATGTAGTCACAAGGGAGAACCAACCATCATAAATGTACAATCAGGCTTTAAAGGCTTGATTGGGAAGTGGAAGAGCTGGGCTGCAATGGGCAGGGGTGCTCCAGAGGCTGTTTTCCATGCCCGCCGGGTGCTCTGGCCGCCTCCTTAGGCTAGAGGGCACTGTCCACTCTGATTTTGAAGCATGGGCATCCCTTAAAAAACAACAGGGAACCTGTGGAGGCAGAAAGGGCTGAAGCGGGAGTGAAGGTGTTTGTGCAAGCAACCAAGTGCCTAGGTCGGGAGTGGGAAGTGCAAACTTGTGGTCCGTACTCCAGGGCATGCTTTTTTTTTTCATTGTATTCGGGTGCAGAAACTGTGTGTTTTTCACACAGAACAGTGAGGCTTTCTCAGAAAGATGGGAAGAAACTTGTATTTGCCCGTGACAGTCACACTATGATTCACCCTGTCCCTTATTACAGGCAGCAACCTTGACAACTCTTGTGCAATCCTACCACTTTCCCAGACTTCACGGGAACACAACCCTTTGTGTTGAGCTATTTCAGAATGGCCTGACTCCTCCCACTCACAGAAGAGAAAGCCTGGACAGACAGAAAGACTTGCTGAAATTCCCACTTCTTCGCCAGTTTAACATAAGCTGTGCCATTAACACGTTTTCTTTTGGCGTTCAAGTTGTAAAAGCTTCTCCCTAGCCTCCCCACATCCAGAGGAGGCAGGAGTTACAGTAGCCATGGGTTTGTGCCAACCAAAGCTCTGCAGCAGTGAGAAAAGGTGACTCTTGGGAATTATGTGCTGGGTATTCTGTTTCCAGCTGAGAGTACAGAGCAGCGCTGTCCTGCAGTGATAGCAGAGCAAGCATCTCTCTGTGCCACAACCCCAGAGAGAGGCTCTGGTATTAGGAGATAAGCTTATATGCACCACAGATGACAGTGGTTACATAAATCATTGCTTTTTTTGGCAAGAAGTGGTTGCCAGAGAGACTGCAGGCTGCTGTTATTGCACATGGATGTGGAGTCTGTTCTGGTAGTGCAACTGGCTCTAACTCCAGAAAGAGGGAGTGTACCAAAGGCTTCGGGGGGAATTTGTACCAGTTGGCCTGTGGGATGGGTTCTCACAGCTGGTAAGAAGTACAACAATAACTCTGCTTCCAAAGGGAGCTACTCAGCCCAGTCTCAGACTGACCCAGAAACAAGCATTTCAGTTTCAGAAGAGAAAATCTGGGGGCAATCTTACCTTAAACACTAAAAAATATTAGTTTTGCTAACTACTACAACTCTGCAAATACTGTTGCTTCTCTATTTCTCTCCTTGTTTTGATTAGATGGGGTTTTTTTCCTTTTTTTGTTCTCCTTTCCCTTTTCCTTTGGTCTTTTGTTTAATTATTCTAAAAGCTACTCTAGGACTTTTTTATGGAGGGCTATAGGCTGTGGTCCCAACAGTCATAGAAATTTCTAGGGAGCTAGCCCTCATTGGATCCTGCAGCAGTCACTGACCAAACGTGATGCTACTCTTACCTTTTGAGATAAACCACAAGCTGCAGAACCAACCCACTAAATAACCTCCCAGAGATGCCTTAAATTTTCTCCTCTAATTGCAGCACTGTACAGAGAAATAACTTTCACAGGAAATCTCTGTACTGGAAACAAATGGGAAGCATGGCACTTTAAAGATTACAGAGGAAGGGTTATCTTTGTGTTTAGCTAGTCATTTGCAGCTTACAGCAGTTTGGAAAGATAAAGCTATGCAACTGTTAAATTTTATTAAGGGACATAAACCAGCTCCATATTTACTAGCATGTGTGTTCAATATCAAATCTGGCCAGGCAAAGTGAGCACAAATCCCTTGTCTTTGATGTATTCAGGAGCATATCAGGCCTGTGCAAACCTTTGCTGTCAGTTTTAGTGGGAAAAGAGCTCTATACCATAAGACCTACACCCTCACAAAACTTTCCTGAAAAAGATGAACGGAGCAGAGAGGATGACTGTAGTGACATTATCACTAGAGAGACTGTTACTTTACCACTATGACTCTTTCTTCCCCATAATTCTAATCCTAAAAGCCAATTAATGATGTTTAAAGGGTGTGTGTTAATGCTTGCTTTGGAAAAAAATGTAAATAACACATGATTTGTGATTTTGCAGTTTTGCTTTTGAAATGAATACAACACTGAATAATATTTGCAAGTTTCAAAATTGATACATTTTGATTTTTCTTGAGGAAGGTTTTCATGCATGAAAACTTCTTTTTTTAGTCAAAAGGGAAACAACATTGTGCAGCTTCTGAATAATCTTGTTAAATTAGTAATAATTGCTGATCAATCTATTTCCAAATTGCAATCAATATCCAAATTGTACACATCACTTCTATTATAAAACTTTGTTTTCTTTTTTTCCTGGCTGGTAAATTTTCTATATTCTTTGATTTATTATTATAAAAGTATTTAGTTTGGTTTTACAAAACTCAGAAAGAGAGGCAACTCTACCAAGGGAGTATATTACACAACATTTTACTTTTCCAATCTATGTTTCCTGTGACCTTCAAAATCTCCTACTTAGGCCTAATAAGTTCCGAAGAATGAACCTATAGCATCTAAAATAATCCAAAATTATTTAGATAATGTGGCATTCTATGAAGAGAAGAGGATCTCCATTACACTACTTTTATATGACTCCTTCATCCAGCAAAATCCAAGGTCCTGATGGCTTGTCAAAAGCAAAAGAAATTATGCAGATCCAGACCTAGAGAAAACATGTAGAGCAGCAGTCTCTACCTCCCTGATGCTCTTTGGAGTGTGATTCTCTTGACATGATTTTGATGACAGGATTTTGGAATCACTACAATGTACTTTTTTTGTCAGTGATCTCTCAGGTGTGCAAAAGACATATAAAAGACTGTGTTCTTTGTTTTTCAGTGAAGTCACAGTACTGTCTCGGGGTGTTCCAGTATCCTTAACACATTTACCCATTTTTCCACTGCTTCAGAATAACAGAACTGAACCCAAAATTTGTACAGGGAATGTGTGAGTCTATTGGTATTTTGTGAAAAACCAGCAAAAATCGCTTTCTCTACCCCTAACTTTTGCTAGGAGGACTTGTCTGATACATATTTTTGAAGGTCTGCATAGCCAACAATCAAATAAATGAGCAGGAAGAGAAAGTAGCATGGAAATAGGAGATGTCACTGCAGAAGCACTTGCCATGAGCAATGGGAAGTTAGATGAGAGCTCCTGTGAGTGCTGGCTGAAAGAAAGAAGGACTTAGGAGCAGTGGAAGAGAATCCAGCTGTTAGAGGCTGATGTACTCAGGAATACAGGCTTACTGGGGTCTTTGCGTGTAAACTAGGGTACATTGCAAAAGGTCTGACTCTGTCACTACCTTCTTCTCTGAATATGAATCATCCACAACAGCCTGCATTTTGTTAGTTGCTCAGATGAAGTGTGGGACCCTAGAGGAAAACCTGTAAGGCTCATACAAAACTACTAGGAATGATAGGATACATGAATCTTGGGAATATCCTAGATACAAAGTACAACTCCTGAACACTGAGCAGGTGCTCAATGTCATGTTTTGCTTTCATCCTGAATGGTTGCTGCTACAGCCCAAAGAGCTGGCAACTCTACTGAAAACTTAAATACAGAGTGTCCAGTCTTCATCTACAAGTCTTGTATAAGCTGATTTGAAGAGATTTTGGAGTTTTGCTCTGCTTCATTCAAATGATTTAGAAATGTCAGCATATACGACTGTGGGAAATGGAGTTACAGA
>VWZW01004548.1:0-33177 GCA_013397115.1 Edolisoma coerulescens
TCTACTGTTTTAAATGAAAGACATCTCTGCACTCAGTGATGTGCTTTGGAGGTTTGTTTGTTTGAGTCAAGCTGACATCAGGCAAAACATTAAACTTACCTGACTGTTTTTCATTCTTTCTCTGTTGTCCATTGAGTTTTAAGTACTGTATTTCTGCCTCATTTACAGATCGGGAGAACCAGTCCATCCTGATCACGTATGTACACCCCCTGTGTGGGTCCCTGTGGGGCTGCCCGGTGCCAGGGGACCTCCTGCCTGACCACGCACCCTCTGCTTCTCTCTTGGCTTTGACAGCGGAGAATCCGGTGCCGGGAAGACTGTGAACACAAAGCGTGTCATCCAGTACTTTGCAACAATTGCAGCCAGTGGGGACAAGAAGAAGGAAGAGCAGACCTCAGGCAAAATGCAGGTAAATTAGTAGACACATGGTGGGATCAATGCTTTCTTCTGTTCCTGTCAGGATTTTTGGAAAGGATAACTAGCAGTAATTATTTCCCTGCAGGGAACGCTTGAAGATCAAATCATCAGCGCCAACCCACTGCTGGAGGCCTTTGGAAACGCCAAGACCGTGAGGAACGACAACTCCTCACGCTTTGTGAGTTGCTTAACCAAGTAATTCCTGAAACATAGTAAACAGGAGTTTATGCCAGTCATTCTTTTCCGTTGTTCAGCCATCATGTTTTCAAAAGTAAAACTGAATTTTCTTACCATGACTTTGCCACTTATCCTAAAGATAATTCTCCAGATTTCAAAACACAAAAAATTAATTCTGTTTTACATTAAAATGCAAATAAAAATAACAGATTACATGGTCTTTCTCCTATAACATATTGCAGTGTTAAAAAATAGCTCTGTTTATTTTTGCTTCTATTTCTATTCATTTTCTAAGAGACAGACAGAGTGCCAGGAAGAAAGGGAATGAGGCTAGGAGAGATGGGAAAGAAAGACAGAAAGACAGAAAGAAAGAAATTAAGAAAGGAAGGAAGGAAGAAAGGAGGGAAGGAAGGAAGGGGTGGGAAGAGATATTTTCTAATTGGATAATATATTTGCTGTATTTCAGATTTAATTAACCAGAAGTGAAATTGTTTATTAGATCGCAATGCAGATTTACGCAGCTGAACTACTTAAATTGCTATTTCTGTATCATTAAGGTAACTGCTCTCTGTGTGCAGGATATAGTTAGAATAATTTGTCAAATGAATTCCACACATTCCCTCACATTTGTACATTCAGCATACATAAAATACAGTTGTGCCACTGCTGATTATTTTTGTGGTCAAAAATGAAAAAGACAACTTAATGTCAGTGGTGGAAATACAGCTGATTTTAAGAAAATGTCTCTAAGTAGAAATCTTGTGCCCAGTGGAATAAATGGCAAAATTCTTCATTTCAAATATACTTTTCATGATGTAAATCTTAAGACAGTTTTATTCCTTTAAAGGGCAAATTCATCAGAATTCATTTTGGTGCCACAGGAAAACTGGCTTCTGCGGATATTGAAACATGTAAGACACTTTCCTGAGCAGTTCACAATCCCACAATCTGTCCATTTCCCCATCTATCCATCCAACATATTATGACCCCACCATCTATCCTGCCTTCCCTGTTTTTCTTCCCATCTTCTCTTTACTTTCTTTTTTTTTTTTTTCTGTTTCTTCTTTTTTCTAACTAAATTTTCCCTCTAGATCTGCTGGAGAAGTCCAGAGTCACTTTCCAGCTCAAGGCGGAAAGAAGCTACCACATCTTTTATCAGATCATGTCCAACAAGAAGCCGGAGCTAATTGGTAGGAAGAATTACTGACTTGGAGGAAGATTGCTGAATATCAGCTCACACTATTACTTGCTTGACTAAACTAAGCCTACACAATCTATCTTCTTATTTTCAGACATGCTCCTCATCACCACCAACCCCTATGACTACCAATTTGTGAGTCAAGGTGAGATCACTGTTGCCAGCATTAACGACCAGGAGGAGCTGATGGCTACAGATGTAAGTAACAATTCAGAGTATTGTACCTGTTGTCATCTCCCAGGCCAAGCTTTTATTTTACTGTTCCTATTGCAGAGTGCCATTGACATCCTGGGCTTCACTGCTGATGAGAAAACAGCCATCTACAAGCTGACAGGGGCTGTCATGCACTACGGGAACCTGAAGTTCAAGCAGAAGCAGCGTGAGGAGCAGGCAGAGCCGGATGGCACCGAAGGTATCAGCAAAATCTTTGGCTGACCTGCTAGAACTAGAAGTGGCAATAATAGTTCAGTGTTTGGAAGATGGAGTAGAAATGTCTTTAGGTGAGATAGTACATAGGCATGAAACTGCCGTCCAAAATACATTCTTTCTTCAATTACTGCCTACTCATTATCTGCACTACCAATTGCATATATGTCCATAAATGTCTCCTGAGCTACCACTCTGAATTAGCATAGCTTGCTCAGTGTGTTTAAACCCACTGAGAAAGGAAAGATTTTTTTTTTTTAATTGTTTCTGCTTGGTATTTAAAGAAAATAAAGGCATTATATTCAGTTATAGAACTTCTACTTCATAAATCACTTTTTGGGGCAAAATTACTAAGGGATTCCAGGATTAATTTTTAATAATTACATTGTTTCTAGATGTTTCTATGAAGATTTTTAAAGACACAAATAGCCTTTAGATGTACTGCTCTGTAAAACATTCAACGCAAAGATGATTTTGTTTTCATAACTATCTCATGGTTCCTCTGAGACCCAGGAAGCAAAATTTGATCACAAGGACATTCAATATTGCAGCTGTTTTGAAAGGGTTCATCACTCAAAGTGCTGCATGCCTTACTAGTCCTAATTTTTCTATCTCCTTGTTCTTGTACTTAGTTGCTGACAAGGCTGCCTACCTGATGGGTCTGAACTCAGCAGACCTGCTCAAAGCCCTCTGTTACCCCCGCGTCAAGGTGGGGAATGAATACGTGACCAAGGGCCAAACTGTGCAGCAGGTAAAAACAACCAGCTGGTGACTGGGAGCCTCTGACTTGAATCACTTACTATTTGGTCTGGATATTGTATTTCTTCTGCTCCATTCTTCTTTGGCTTAGGTATACAATGCAGTGGGTGCCCTGGCAAAGGCTGTCTATGAGAAGATGTTCCTGTGGATGGTTGTTCGCATCAATGAACAGCTGGATACGAAGCAGCCCAGGCAGTACTTCATTGGTGTCCTGGACATTGCTGGCTTTGAGATCTTTGATGTAAGGATTTCAGGTTTGAGGACTGCTCTTGCAATGAAGGATTGTTATATCAGAGGACTTGCAAGTAATATTCCTCTGAAGGTTTAACACGCTAGTCATTTGTGATTTTATGCAGAAAAAAACCCTGTCATTTTCTTTTACAGCAGAGAGCAAAATCCTCAAAAGCTCCATCAGTACAAACATAGAGTCATGTGGTTTGTGTAGAAGCAGGAAAAAGAATTTTATATGTTGTAATATTACAACTGTTTGAGCTTAATGTTAAGGATTAAATAACTCAAAATAAATAAAATTTGTAAATAATTACAAAACATTTGTAAAAGAGCTTCTGGAGAAGAACTAGGAGATGCATTGGCAAATATATGAGTTAAAGATGTTCAAATTGTTTAAAGAACCAAGGAATGGATAGTTATGTGTTTAATCAGAGATATCAAGTGTTTTCAGTTTGGAGACAAGAGCATGCACTCATCTTTTTTTGCTGAATAAAAATATGCCAAAGTATTTTATTAATTTTAGGAGATTCACTAAGAAAATCTGCTCTGAAAAAACCCCCTCATTTTCATTATGTAGGTATTTCTTTCTGGAGCTGCATATAGGTTCTCTTATGTTGTGGTCCTGATAATACAGTTGTGTTTTAATTGGGGAGATTTATAAAGAGTGAAGGAGAATGATGAAGAACTGGGCATACTGATGAAGCTTGGTTGTTGTGGTTTTTTTCCACTGGGCAGTTCAACAGCCTGGAGCAGCTGTGCATCAACTTCACCAACGAGAAACTGCAACAGTTCTTCAACCACCACATGTTTGTGCTGGAGCAGGAGGAGTACAAGAAGGAGGGAATTGAATGGACATTCATTGACTTTGGCATGGACCTGGCTGCCTGCATTGAGCTCATTGAGAAGGTATGTTTTTAATTCAAGATGTCTTCCATTTTTAGGAACCCATTGTTTTAAATTTCCCATGGTTAGTTCCTGGTATTTAGTTTTAGTTGTAGAAATACGTCTTGATCTGTACTGTTGCTAATTATGCATTATAGATATTAGGAAGTTCACAGAAAACTATAAAAGTAATTCTCACACATTCTCTGCATGGAAGATATTTGCTTGGATAAAGGATATTATCTTCAAAAACACAGGGCAATTCCTAAATTAAAATGAAAACATTTTCTTAGGGTTCTGGAATAAAGTTATCTGGAAAACACATTTTTTCTGTATGGTTCACAGCAAAGTAAGTACAGTGCCTGACCTCTGAGAGAAAGAAATGGAGATTTCTTGTAGTTCCATACAATTTAGGGCACTGATTTATAATTCAAAAACAGAAGTAAATATGTAATGGACACATTTTTGAAAAATACTTTTAAATGTTTTTTTTTTCTTCCTGACCTTTAACATAGTCTTTGGCATAGAAACCATTCCGGAATCAGTGTCCAAAGTGTGAATCAAGCAGGTGACTCTTTTAAACTCACTTTTTAGAAATAAATTTTCTACATGGCAAAGTTTGTTTTTCAGCTTCCTGTCTTTTACTACATTCCCTTTGAGACCAAGCCATAATCATATTATGCTACAGGCATTCTCTCTTGTTTATTGAACTTACAGCCCATGGGCATCTTCTCCATCCTGGAAGAGGAGTGCATGTTCCCCAAGGCAACTGACACCTCTTTCAAGAACAAGCTCTATGACCAGCACCTGGGCAAGTCCAGCAACTTCCAGAAGCCCAAGCCTGCCAAAGGCAAGGCTGAGGCCCACTTCTCCCTGGTGCACTATGCTGGAACAGTGGACTACAACATCACTGGCTGGCTGGAGAAGAACAAGGACCCTCTGAATGAAACTGTCATTGGGCTGTACCAGAAATCATCTGTGAAGACCCTGGCTTTACTTTTTGCTTCTTATGGTGGAGCAGAAGCAGGTTATTTTTCTATATTTTCTTTTTCAACATTTGTGATATATAAAGATGCAGCAAAAAAGGTTATATTGAAAAACTCTTTGTTTTTTTGAAGAGGCCAGTGGTGGTGGCGGTGGAAAGAAGGGTGGCAAGAAGAAGGGTTCTTCTTTCCAGACCGTGTCAGCTCTTTTCCGGGTAAAGTATGGATTCATTGTCTATGAAGTGACATGAACATAGTGTCAAAACTGAGCTAAATATACTCAGGTTTGTCTTTAGGCAGTCTCTCCTAAAGAAGCAATAATAAGTATAAAGTGCCTTTCATAGTGATTTTCTGTTCAAATTTAGGATTTGGTCTTCATTTGGCTCTCTGAATTTCTTATAAAAGTTCACTCATGCTTTTTGTGAAAAATATATTTTCAGAATCTGTCATTTAATATAAATATTTATCCCAAAAATGCTTGTGTCAAAATATGTATAGAGTAGTGTTTTACTTTGTCCAAAATAAGGTGAAGAATTTTGAACATTTTTTTAATGAGAATACTTTTCAATAAAAAGTATATAGGAGTTTTGATTAAATCTAAACTTTGAATTTGAAAGCTTCTTTCTCCTAAGATTTATTATATTAGTTTCTTGGCATCTAGGTACAAAGTATGCAGAAGTAAATTTCTTTCATCTAAGCTACTATGTATGATCCCACAGGAGAACCTCAACAAGCTGATGACCAATCTGCGGAGCACTCACCCCCATTTTGTGCGCTGTATCATCCCCAATGAGACTAAAACACCTGGTGAGACGGTCAAGCAGAAAGATCCTTGCTCTCATACATCCAATCCCTTCTGCAATCTGTGCCATTCATTTGTGCTCTGCATTGCTTAGGTGCCATGGAGCATGAACTGGTGCTTCACCAGCTGCGCTGTAACGGCGTGCTGGAAGGGATCAGGATTTGCAGGAAAGGGTTCCCCAGCAGAGTCCTCTATGCTGACTTCAAACAGAGGTGAGAGCACTGTGCTTGTCAGCATCACTAAAAGCAATGTTGGTTCATTCATGGGTCCGTTAAGGCTGTGCTCTAATTTTAAAAAGAGTTGGTGGGCTTTAGTGGCTACCATGTGTTGCTTGGAAAAAAATAACCTTATCTTCCTCTAATTCCACAGATACAAGGTGCTTAATGCCAGTGCCATCCCCGAGGGACAGTTCATTGACAGCAAGAAGGCTTCTGAGAAGCTCCTTGGGTCAATCGATGTGGACCACACCCAGTACAAATTTGGACACACCAAGGTACAAACACCCCCATTCACTGTGTCCCTGGGCTTTGCTCTGCCTGACAGTGATGTGCTGCAACATTCCCTCTCTCAAGGTGTTCTTCAAAGCTGGGCTGCTGGGACTCCTGGAGGAGATGAGGGATGAGAAGCTGGCACAGCTCATCACCCGCACCCAGGCCAGGTGCAGGGGCTTCTTGATGAGGGTGGAGTACCGGAGAATGGTGGAGCGGAGGTACACATTCCTCTTCTTCATTTAAAGTCACTCAGCTTGGGAGAAAGTGTTGACATTCATCAGACTGAGAATATTCGTGGTACTTTTTAATTATGTCTCAGGGAGTCCATCTTCTGCATCCAGTACAATGTTCGTGCATTCATGAATGTCAAACACTGGCCATGGATGAAGCTGTTCTTCAAGATCAAGCCCTTGCTGAAGAGTGCAGAGTCTGAGAAGGAGATGGCCAACATGAAGGAAGAGTTTGAGAAAACCAAGGAAGAGCTTGCGAAGTCTGAGGCAAAGCGGAAGGAGCTGGAGGAGAAAATGGCATCTCTAATGAAGGAGAAAAATGACCTGCAGCTCCAAGTGCAGGCTGTGAGTAACATTTTTCTATACTTTTATGAGGAAATAAGATCTAATTCTCCTTTCCTAATACAGGACTCTCAAATTACACACTAAGCTTTCTAAAATATTTTAAGCTTAATACCATGTAACTAAAGGTAAAATTAGGGCCACATTCTTTCTCCACTCAATCTCGCTATTGCAAGCTGGAGTTTAAATTAAAGAACGGGTTTTTAGTCTTAACACCTATATGTGTCCATGTGAGTTCATGACATAAAGCCTTATTATAGTCACTGTAGTGTATCTAGTGGAGCAGAGACAGTAGTCTGACCTACTACTCTGCCTTAGCTCAGTTTCCAAAATGAAGAGCTCATTACCATTTCTTATAGCAGATGTCATGTCAGCTCCTGTACCTACTGCTCCCAGAAGACACAGATACCCATGACAACTTACAACACAAGCACCATCTCCATATGTTTATCTCCAATGCCATTTGGCCTCCCAGAACCATAAAAAAGATTTTGGCAATACCCTTGAGTTGAAATGTCTATTTCTGGGAAAGATGAATCTTATTCTATTGTCCACTGACAGCATTGGCAGAGTATAAAGCTAATGGAAGTTTCAAATATTCCCTTGCCGTAGAGTTATTTATATTTCTCAACACTTCCACATACATTTGAATTTAGTACATTATAATATACAATCACTTTCTACAGGAGACAAGGAAAACATCAATTAAATCTAAGTGACCTTCTAACGTGCCCAGAACAAATAAGGTGACAGGAAGTGTAGCTAAACAGAGCTGTATTAATGATGCAAAAGGTCAGACAAGAAGAAAACAAACTAAAAACTTTTTCTAGATTTGTAGTTTGTAATGTAGCTGCATGGCATCTTTTTCCCCCAAAAGTAATCCTGAAAGTCTTACCAATTCACATCGCTTCCTTCAGCAGCAAATAATCTTTCCTGTATTTTCCCACCAGGAAGCTGATGCTTTAGCTGATGCTGAGGAAAGGTGTGACCAGCTCATCAAAACCAAAATCCAGCTGGAAGCCAAAATTAAGGAGCTGACAGAGAGAGCAGAAGAAGAAGAAGAGATGAATGCTGAGCTGACAGCCAAGAAGAGGAAACTGGAGGATGAATGTTCAGAGCTGAAGAAGGATATTGATGACCTTGAGCTAACACTGGCCAAGGTGGAGAAGGAAAAACACGCCACCGAAAACAAGGTACATACATTGGCAGTCATGTAAAGGGTCAGGACATTACAGAATCACAGAGTAAGAGGCCACTACGATAAGACATTTTGGCTTTGGAAAATCTTGAGCTGGGATTCTCTGAGCATCCGAGGGATAAATGAAACACAGAACCAGTGAATATGTTTTCTACCAAATTTTGAAACATGAATATATTTGTAGGTGAAAAACCTGACTGAGGAGATGGCAGCCCTGGATGAGACCATTGTGAAGCTGACAAAAGAGAAGAAAGCCCTCCAAGAGGCCCATCAGCAAACCCTGGATGACCTGCAGGCAGAAGAAGACAAAGTCAATACACTCACCAAAGCCAAGACCAAGCTGGAGCAGCAAGTGGACGATGTAAGCACACAGACACAGAGCAGGAACAGGACAGGTATGGAGCCTGACCTGGCTGGTAGAGCACTGATGGTCTTGTTGTGTTTAGCTGGAAGGGTCCCTAGAGCAAGAGAAGAAACTGCGCATGGACCTGGAGAGAGCCAAGAGGAAACTGGAAGGCGACCTGAAGCTGGCCCAAGACAGCATCATGGATTTGGAGAATGACAAGCAGCAGCTGGATGAGAAACTGAAGAAGTAAGTGTGGCTCTGGGACACCTGAGTGCTGGGCTGCAGCACTTGTCTTTTTACTTTGAGCTCTAACACGGTTCACTTTGCCCAAAGGAAAGACTTTGAAATCAGCCAGATCCAGAGCAACATTGAGGATGAACAAGCCCTGGGCATGCAACTACAGAAGAAGATCAAGGAGCTGCAGGCAAGTCTCTGTTCCTTCCCCTCCCTTGCTCAGGCTCAGCTCAGCCATGAGGAAGGCATGGGTGTGAAGGATCCCTCCTGTTCTCCAGGCCCGTATTGAGGAGCTGGAGGAGGAGATTGAGGCAGAGCGAACCTCTCGCGCTAAAGCAGAGAAGCATCGGGCTGACCTGTCGAGGGAGCTGGAGGAGATCAGCGAGCGCCTGGAAGAAGCAGGAGGGGCGACAGCAGCTCAGGTTGATATGAACAAGAAGCGTGAGGCAGAATTCCAGAAGATGCGCCGTGACCTGGAAGAGGCCACGCTGCAGCACGAAGCCACGGCTGCCGCCCTGCGCAAGAAGCACGCGGACAGCACAGCTGAGCTGGGGGAGCAGATCGACAACCTGCAACGCGTGAAGCAGAAGCTGGAGAAGGAGAAGAGTGAGATGAAGATGGAGATTGATGACTTGGCCAGCAACATGGAGTCTGTCTCCAAAGCCAAGGTATGGAAAAATATACTGAAAACAACATGAAAATAAATAATATTGAAGTATATCCTTTAAAATGATGGCCGGGTTACCATGTAACTCCTCGTCTCTGTATGGAACTTGTTTCTAGCCTTCTAGCTCCAAAAAACAGTCTATAGCTTGCAAGTCTCTTCACCTTTTTCTGGTTAGAATCCTGCTGTTCAGAATAAGAAGGCATCTGGATACTAATCTTCTTTCATTCTCTGTGATCTCCACAGGCAAACCTGGAGAAGATGTGCCGCACACTGGAGGATCAGCTGAGTGAAATTAAGACCAGGGAAGAAGAGCATCAACGCATGATCAATGACCTCAATGCTCAAAGAGCTCGTCTGCAGACAGAAGCAGGTGAGAGAGACTCCCATACGTTTTGGCATAACTCCCAAACCAGGTTGTTTGGGTCATAAATGACAATTAGAATATCTCCTATTTGTGTACTTCCCCAGGTGAATATTCACGCCAGGTGGAGGAGAAAGATGCTCTGATTTCTCAGCTGTCAAGAGGCAAACAGGCTTTCACCCAACAGATTGAGGAACTCAAGAGGCATCTAGAGGAAGAAATTAAGGTTGTTCCTAATTTCTTACCACTGGCCACTGAAAACACTTGTAGCTTCACGCTGCCTAGTGGGGACAGGCTCTGTTTAGCACAAGCCATCCTGGGGGAAGGCTTTTGTTTCTGCAGGAAGTGTGATTAATGGATTTTGTCCTCCAGGCTTACATCTGTCCTTCATTGCAAACACGCTTCAAGCAGTCATGTTTGTAGTGTGAAATTAATTCAATGGAAGAGATTTCCTGGGATATTTTAATTTCTTGACCCAATCCCACTCTCTATCTAGGCCAAGAACGCCCTGGCCCACGCCCTGCAGTCCGCTCGCCACGACTGTGACTTGCTCCGGGAACAATATGGGGAGGAGCAGGAGGCGAAGGGGGAGCTGCAGCGTGCCCTGTCCAAGGCCAACAGCGAAGTGGCCCAGTGGAGAACCAAATACGAGACGGACGCGATTCAGCGCACGGAGGAGCTCGAGGAGGCCAAGTACGTGGGAAGCTGGATGGCAAATGACAGGAGAAGATGGAGACTGGTCAACAGAAATTGGAATCTCTGAAAATGGGTTAGGAAAAAAGTGGGATGAAGGCAGGGATGTACTGTCTTTGTAAAAAAGGGAGAGAGGGAGGGAGAGAAGAATTGTAGATTGGAAGGGAAAATGTAGGGTCTAGGGCTAGAAATGCTAAGACAGGCCTAACAGGTGATAGGACACAGCAAATGATAGATCCTTTTGTATCTGTGAAAAGTGCCGGTTCAAAACCCTGGAAGTGACCAGCTGTCCTCTCATGACAGTACAGAGCTGATTGCCTTCCAAACCATAATGTGGCACTGTGCTTCTCTCCTCCCAGGAAGAAGCTGGCACAGCGCCTGCAGGATGCAGAGGAACATGTTGAGGCTGTCAATGCCAAATGTGCCTCCCTGGAAAAGACAAAGCAGAGGCTGCAGAATGAAGTGGAGGACCTGATGATTGACGTGGAGAGATCCAACGCTGCCTGTGCTGCTCTGGATAAGAAGCAGAAGAACTTTGACAAGGTCTGTTGGCCTCCAGCACCAGCACTCCTGGCCAGAGCATGCCCCCAATATAGCCACATCCCTACTCACAGCCCGTTTCTCTTCAGATCCTGGCAGAATGGAAGCAGAAGTATGAGGAAACGCAGGCTGAGCTGGAGGCCTCGCAGAAGGAGTCGCGCTCTCTCAGCACGGAGCTGTTCAAGATGAAGAATGCCTATGAGGAGTCCTTGGACCACCTGGAAACAATGAAGCGGGAGAACAAGAACCTGCAGCGTAAGTCCCTGGCCCTCTGCTCCTCACTGGGCTTTCTCACAAGCTTGTCTATCTGCCACACTTAATGGGTCTGTGCCTGCAGGGATAAGAACATGCCTGGCACCTTCATGCACCAGAGCCCTTCTCCATTCTGCTCTGTGCCTGACAATGCCGCTTTTCACCCTTCCTTGCAGAGGAGATTTCTGACCTCACGGAGCAAATTGCAGAGCAAGGAAAGGCGATTCATGAGCTGGAGAAAGTCAAGAAGCAGGTTGAGCAGGAGAAATTGGAAATCCAGGCTGCTCTGGAGGAAGCTGAGGTATGTGACCATAATCACTGGTGTCTGCAGTAAATAAATGAGGAAATAGGGCTCAAAAGGCCTGGGTTCTCCTCTGTTCTGGCTGGGGAGTGCAGACAGCTGAGATTTCTGGAAATATTTTGTAATTCCCTAGAATGCAAGCAGTAGGTCTATCAATGTTATCAATGTTTGTGTCCACTTGTCCAGGCCTCCCTGGAACATGAGGAGGGGAAGATCCTGCGCCTGCAGCTTGAACTCAACCAAGTGAAGTCTGAGATTGACAGGAGGATAGCAGAGAAAGATGAGGAGATTGACCAGATGAAGAGAAACCACCTCAGAATTGTGGAGTCTATGCAGAGCACTCTGGATGCTGAGATCAGGAGCAGGAATGAAGCCCTGAGGCTGAAGAAGAAGATGGAGGGAGACCTGAATGAAATGGAGATCCAGCTGAGCCACGCCAACCGTGTGGCTGCAGAGGCCCAGAAGAACCTGAGAAATACACAGGGAGTGCTCAAGGTATGTTGAGCTACGGATGTGCATTTAGGGGTTTAGTTTGTCCAACACTGGCTTTGCTGCTGTCCTCAAGAGGCTTTCCAGTCCCTTAATAACCGTCCTTAATTGAAGAGCCCAGAAATGCACACACTAGTCCATGTGAGGCCACACAAAAACTTAATGAAACAGGAATTCAGCTCCAGTTCTGCCTTGGCTTTCATAATCCTATCCCCACGCATCCAGGCAGGCATGTCTATATTCTTCCCAGGATATTTGGCCCTTGTTCTACTGCCTATACATTTCCTTCTTACACTTCCGTTTGATGTGAAGGTCCTTGCTCAGCTGTGCTGATTTCCTGCCTCTCTTGCCTGGTTGCTTACACATGTGATTTGAGTGCTCTTGCACTCTAAGAAAAATGTTCTTAACTCTATTTTGATTCTTTATTCTTGAGGGCAGTTTCTTAACAGGGTTCTACCTGGTAAGTCCTTGAAAAACTGAAAGTCAACTCTCCTAAAATTCAGGGACTTGACCTTACTCTTCAGCTGTCCCTGATCCCCATGAATCAATCTCATGCTGACTTTCTAAGATACAGTGCATAGACTGACAATAAGTCTGCATATAAATATGAAGCTATAATTACATATATTATACTGCCATTGTAATTACTGGACTGGTGGTAATTGCCATTGTGCAAAAGTGCTGTGTCGTCTTATAACTTCTTTTTATTCTCCGCCTCATAATTTCTCTTTACTCTCTTAAAGGACACCCAGATACACTTGGATGATGCTCTCAGGACACAGGAGGACCTGAAGGAGCAGGTGGCCATGGTGGAGCGCAGGGCAAACCTGCTGCAGGCTGAAATTGAGGAGCTCCGGGCAGCCCTGGAGCAGACGGAGCGGTCAAGGAAATTGGCTGAGCAGGAGCTTCTGGATGCAAGTGAGAGAGTTCAGCTCCTCCACACTCAGGTTAGATTCATGAGATTCAAAATCTCATGGGCCTTCTTCTTTTACAGATTTTCTTCTGTGTAAATTCTTAAATCAACTCCTGTAATAAAATACTTTATCTGAACCAGAATTATTTCACTTGTACAAAAAAACGGATTACAGCAAAATTAGAAGGATTGCATAAGCAGTCAGAAAGGCTTCTTCAAATTTCAATAATTCTCTGCTATCTAGCTGTGTATGACCTGAAGAGATAAGTCAGGAAGATGCTGATATTACTTATTTAGAGGATACTTTATATTGAAACCGTAAATTTCTTAAATAATTTTTCTCTTTTGGAAATAACTTCACAAAATTTTATTGTTCAACAGAACACCAGCTTGATCAACACCAAGAAGAAGCTGGAAACGGACATTGCCCAGATCCAGAGTGAAATGGAGGATACCATCCAGGAAGCCCGCAATGCTGAGGAGAAGGCCAAGAAGGCCATCACAGATGTGAGTTGGGTGCTCCTGGCATTGCTGATGGTGAACAGAGTCTCCCCCAAATATCTCCAGTCCTAAAATGGCTTTGACCCTTTGCTCTGATCAGGCGGCCATGATGGCAGAAGAGCTGAAGAAGGAGCAGGACACCAGTGCCCACCTGGAGAGGATGAAGAAGAACCTGGACCAGACCGTGAAGGATCTGCAGCACCGTCTGGAAGAGGCCGAGCAGCTGGCACTGAAGGGAGGGAAGAAGCAGATCCAGAAGCTGGAGGCCAGGGTGTGTAGGGCTGGGGTTGTGTGTGAGTGAGGCTGTCCTTGGAGAGACATTGCCAGGGAAGCTGCAGGGCTGGGCTTGTCCTTGCAGGTGCGGGAGCTGGAAGGGGAGGTTGATGCTGAGCAGAAGCGCAGCGCTGAAGCCGTGAAGGGTGTGCGCAAGTACGAGCGGAGGGTGAAGGAACTGACCTACCAGGTAAGGCAGGAGGTCTCCTGCTCTGACAGGGTTTGCTCACAGCAAGTCCCATTTTGCACATACCATCCCCAAGGGGAACTGTTAGCCTCACGTGAAACAGAACCAAGAATTGACTTTCTTTCCTGTTTGCCAACCCTCCAGTCTGAGGAAGACAGGAAGAATGTCCTCAGGCTGCAGGATCTGGTGGACAAGCTGCAAATGAAAGTGAAATCCTACAAGAGACAAGCTGAGGAGGCTGTAAGTATGGCTTGGAGAATGGGCAAAAGCCACATTCCTTTCAGGCAGGACACACATGGAATGAGGCTGAATACCAAGAGAGGAGTATGAAAGAAACTCGCGAGACACAGCAGTCTTGGCCACACTGTTTTGCTATCATGTCACGAGGCCTTGGTGAGCTCTGGGCACCCTGTGGTCAGGGACATTCATTAAGGGAAGTTCTGCAGCCTGTTTCACACAGGAGGTCAGAGTAAACAAATGTGGGGCCACACCCACTGACTGACAAGTTCCTGAATCTCTGCTAATAATCAGCAGCAGAAGGCTTCAGGGTCTTCTCAACACAGTAAGTCGCACTGACAATTGTGCAGGAAGCAGTGGGAGAGTAAGTACAGAAATGACAAATCCAAGGGATGAAACTGCTCCTCACCTGTGACATTGTCCTGGTGAAGCTTGTCCCAGTAGGGTCCTGAAAAGGGGAGGATGAGGAGCTCTGTGTGAGGCTGATGTGTGAGCAGTGGTGGGAGGGGGATGGAGATTTGCAGCCCCATAAGGCCGAGATGCAGCAGGAGTGAAACCCCTGCCCTGTGCTCCTCACCCCTGATTCTCTCTCCCCACACAGGAGGAGCTGTCCAATGTCAACCTGTCCAAGTTCCGCAAGATCCAGCACGAGCTGGAGGAAGCTGAGGAGCGGGCTGACATTGCAGAGTCACAGGTCAACAAGCTCCGAGCAAAGAGCCGGGAGTTTCATGGCAAGAAGATAGGAGAGGAAGAGTGAGGATGTCATTAGGCAGCAAAGTGACCCGAGGGCTGCACAAAATGTGAACCCTCTGTCACTTCCTTCTGCAAAAGGTGTTTATAACCATGTCCATATGTAGAGAATAAAGAACATAGATTTCTTCGCATACACAGCAGAATCAGTGATTTGGTCATTACAATTCAATTCTGCAGTTACACAAGTTTGGGGCGTTTTCAAATGAAATGTTTAGTTTCACTTTAACCCTTGGGTAGCAGTAGAGCTTTACTTATCCCAACTCCAGTATTTCTCCGCTGTGTCTTACTCCATTACCAAGAAGGGAATAAGTCTAATTTAATTTCCATACTGGGAGAGGATCAGGACAAAGGCAGGACAAGTACCTTTTCTGTCCTGGCATAGGAAATATGCTTTTGCCTTTGTGAGTCTTCTTTCTACATGGATACAGTACTCAGAGGTTTTCTTTGATGGTCCTATTATCACTTGGGAAGTGGTATTTAGAGGCAAGTTGCCCCCAAAAAAACCATCTGTAGTCCCAAAAGCATCTGAATGTCTCTGAGTCCTTATGAAGGAACTTATGCAAGGATTGATGTGCTGCCTTTGAACAAGGCAAGTGGGGGCCAGAAACTCCAGGGAGTGGCTTGTTACTGAGCAAATTTAAAGATCATACAGCCTTGTTAATAACTTCATTACTTAGGTGTTAATAATCAGTTCTAAAGAAAAACAATATATTATTTGGATAAGAGGATAGTGCAGTGACTTACTTCCTCTGTGAGACAGAATAGCCAATATTAATACAATATGTTCCTGTTGTAAATGAAATTGAACTTAATGAGCAGCGTGGTAGAAGTTGAACAGGAGGATAAACCCCAAGCAGTGTAACATGCAGAGCCACCAGAACAAGCTGGGAACAGCTGCAGTACTATATTGTCTTTCCAGTACTGAAATGTATGAGTTTTTGTGCTAAGGAATAATTAAGAGTTATGTACACATACAAAAAGCTAAAGAAGCTGGTTTTCATCATGCAAGATAAATCTTCAAGTGGGAATAATACAAAAACATTACAACTTGAAAGAAATAATAAAATTTAACATTTTACAGAGATAAAAATCCATAGATAGTAATGAAAAACTGTATCCTACCTGTCTGACTTTTGCAGCACTGGATAAGTGGATTGTAGATACCAACTGTATTTGGGCTGGACAGAGAAGAAACAAGACATCCACACAAGGTGTACTGGTCTGAAGTCTTAAACAAATGACAGGCTGTTCCCTGCAAGGCAAGAAGCAGGACTTAAAATAGGGAACCACCTTTGTGGCAGTACTGGACCCAGGCATATCGCATAGATGCCAAGGGCAGATTCTACGTGCAGATACCATTTTCTATTTTACTATTCTAAAGGAGACTTGGCTCTATCACACTACAGAAATATTTGTGGGTCCCTCAAGGTTCCTGGCTAGGTCTACACCTCCTTATTTAAGGGGAGTGCTTCAAGGAGCTGTGAAACTGCTGGGGAAGGGAGCTGGAGTTGTTGGAAAGGAGATGGTGAGAAGAAAGCATGAAGGAAGCCTTTTGCACTGACCACAGCAGGCAGTGTGTTTGCAGCCACAACGTTCTCCTCTTCCCAAACACACTGAAGTTTACACCCAAGGAATTCTCCCATGTTACAACTAAATATGGAAGTGGTTTGCTAGGCAGCAGTTAAATATATTTAAGGAAAAGATGATGCCCTGTATTGACTCCTGTGTCACTGTAAGTGATGCTCCTCAGAGACAGCATCTCTCTGTGTGACGCTGTGAAAACTTCATCAGTGCCAGTGATATCTGGGCAGCAAAGAAGGGAGATGACTCCTCTCCTTTTCCCTTCCCACAGTACACTCCCAAGAAAAAGATGGGATTCTTTCTTTACAGACAAATCCTTACCTGACACACCTTGAAGGGAAGCAAGAGAATTTTGTTTGTTCTAAAGCACATATGTCTTTAAACAAACAAACCAACAAAAAACCCCAAAAACTTAATTCAAAAGTCAGTGTATCACAACCGTAGCTCAGTAAAAACATGGAAAAGTACATCCAGCTCCATCTATACCTCTTTAAAGCTGCTGACAGACTAGCAAATATCACAACAATTTTGGGGACCACATTTCAGTGCCAAAAATCCCTCTTCCCTTTGGACACTATTGCAATCACCCTCCAAAATGGACAAGCTGGTCTGACTGTGGAAGAATCAGGATGCACTTCAAGCATGTGAAACTCTTGGTGCTCTCTCTCATCTGTAAGAAATTACGGCCTGAGCATTTGTTCCTAAATGCTCAGTTGATAAGAGGTAACATTGCAGGTTCCTTAAGAGACAACACCTCAGGCCAGAATTCAAACTGCACAGGTGGGAAAGGGAGAGAAATCACACCCATTGCACTGTGCTGACCTGGCCTTGCCACCAGCCATCCTGGAAAGCATGGCTGGAGACTTTTTGGAATCGGAGCAGAATATTAAAGGGATGAGTAAGGAAAACCAATTTCTCCTCACTTTTGATTTGCTGCCTTAGCTGGAGGACAGGAGTCATTTTGCATCAACACACTATTTCTGGAGTCAGACTGCTTGTGATCTGAAATGTGCTGATGCAAATGTCTTGGGAAAAACATGGGCCATAACTGGCCTAAAGGAACATCTCTAAGAGAAGGTTTTAAATAGATGCAGCTATGTGCAAGTTGCTGCTGTTCCCAGGGGCAGAATAGTGGCTGGATTGGCCAGAGGTGTGGTAAGAACAAAAGGATGCAGGAAACTCGGGAGGAACTGTGGCATCTGTACCTATTCTCTGGAAGATAATCTCTGCTAGATAATCTCACTTAGACTCCCTTTCCCATTAAAGTCTGGGCCAGATGATCTACTGAGGTCGCATCCAACCTGGGCTGTTCTGCAATTCTATGATTTTTTGAGATTTTTTTATAAAGAAGGTTGCTGCAAAAGTGATGCAATGTCTGTCTAATTTCCCTTCATAACCTCAAAAGATTCAGGCTCGAAAATGAAGCTGACCTACTTCCATACCAAGGTGTTTGAATTTCTATTATGTGTGAGTCATACCTCATCATCCTTTTTTTTTCTTCTCTCAGTACGAGCTGGTCTTTTTTTTTTCTTTCTAATACTGAACTTTGAACACTAATTTCTGTCATTTCTGCTTTACTTTCCAACATCTCAGACATTTCCAGACACTAATCTTCTTCCCATTGGCTTCTCAGTCTTTCCACCCTACTCTTCTTCTATGTAACTGAAGCTCCAGTAGGTGGTGAAGAAAGTATCCTCTATATCACTCTCATATTATTTAGAACACTGCTCAGATGTCATCCTCTCATGTTTGCTGTACTGGTAGAAGGAGAATGATTAGCTAACTCTGATGCACTTTCAAGAACTGTTTATCCTGACATTCCAGGTCACAGTTTTTACCTTCCTCTGCTCAGTGAAATGACACCTTCCCCTTAACTGCAGATAACCTGTCACTTCAGCTTTTCAGAAGCCGCTTGGAGTCCACACTGAAAAAGGATGGCATCACCTTTACAAAAACATAACTCACAACAGTCCATACCAGGAAAAGCAACCACTTTGATTTCCATGAACTGAAGCAAGATCACGAGCATAGCAACCACTAAGAATAGAGGGACAGGACTTGAAGAGAGAAAAGCCACCAATTCATACAAATTAACAAACAAATAAAGCCAGCCTCGCCCCACTCTCTGCCCTGAAAAAACCCCACTTGAACAACTGTCCCCCAAATTTCACCAGCAGCATTATCCTGGGGCTTATGCTCTACTTCCATGGATTTTAGCTCTCATCTCTCAGCCCCTGCAGTGAATATCCTTGAACTGCTTTTCACCCCAGAGGATGCATTCAAGTCTGTCATTACTTATGAAAATTAGCAGCTTTCTTTGAGGTCAGTTCATGTTTCTCACTATTTTTTTTGGTCCCCTGCACCAGCATGGATTAAGGATGCCTAATAGATCTCCAAACCATGTTTCTTTGCTGGGCAACTCATCATGCCAGCCATAGTACGGCACACAAACAGCCTGCAAGAAATACACTTTACTTTAGTCTGATCTGATTCTTACTGGTTTTTATATACAAAGTATGTCCTTACCATTGCAATGGTCCAGTACTCAGCAACGTCTTAGCAGAAGGGTAGGGATGAGAAGTTTTGGTCTAGCAGATCAGAGCATCAGCATTTCTTTCCAGCATGTGCTAACATTCCTGGGAGCTCTCGTTTTACACAGAGGCAGCAGAAATGCTGCTGCAGCAGAGTGTGAATATTTCCTGCCAGACAGTTAATCAGGGTCCACAGGGTGCACTGATGCCTCCAGCATGCCCTGTTCATATGACAGCATGGCTGACAGCAGCACAGGGAAGCTGCAGATCCCATGGGGAAGGTTTTTGAATAAAATATCTAGTGTATCAGATAATTTGAAGTAGTATAAAACTGAAATGGAAATAGTGGTAGGCTTATATGTGAGCTTTTTGGAAAGCTCAGGAAAAAAAAGGAGAAACCAGCTCTGCAGTGAATCCCTGGAAGAAAAGTCCATCAAGGGCCATGAGGCTCCTCCAGCTCCTCCTTTCAAAGTGGGGGCTGTCGAGAGCACATGGGGGAAACTTTCTTCGTCTTCCTTCAGGACACATCTACACTAAACACCTTAATCCCTCCACCACACAAGACATCAGCCCCTAACTTATGCATGGTCCTCCCTCTGGCAAGACAAAGCATCTGCTCACCATCAAAACAGAACATTACGGTTCACCAATCCCTGACAACCTGTAAGATTAGTCGTGTTCTACTTTGTGGAGTTTTCTCGGGACTGGGAATTATATTTAGGAAGTCCAAGGCTCAGGCACATGTAGTGAAAGCCCTCTATCAAAAATATAAGTAAACTTTCATGATAACAAAGGCAGTTCCTTCCTGCTGCCAGTCTGTAGACCAAAAAGCTGAAGTTTACCTATATCCCCTATTCTATCTGAACCCCAGTCTGGTTCAAATTTATAACAGACTGACTAAATGATCCAGAATGGCAAGGAATTCTCAGTGAGGCTAGAGAAGATTCTCCCACCACTCGTGCCAGCCCTGAATGCCTCTGTGAATCCTGAGATTGTGGTGTTCTGCCCACTGAAAGCTTGTTCTGGAGTGCCTGCTCATGTGGCCATTACAGAGACCAGACCAGAGTTCAACATTCGGTGGGACCAGGTGACAAGCTGGAGAGAACTTCTGTTCTGCTGGGACCACACCTGCTCAGTCCCCCTTCAGGAGGGATTTCCAGACCTGCCTTCATACACCATGCACACACCATGTATGGACTAGAGTAAGGACTGGGAATGATGAAGTCTGGGGGAGGAATGACTGTCCAGAGGGCTGTGATCTTCAGCAAGACCTGCAACAGAGTCCACAGTACAAGGGAAAGTGGATGAAAGGCAGTTTGTCAAAGGCTGGCCAAGACAGAGTAACCTGTCATCTTCAGATAAGACTGTCCAGGAAAAGGAGCTGTGGCATTCCTGATCTAGCTGGATCAGAACAGCCAGGATCTGGAACAAATCCAGCAGGAAAGTTGCTGTTAAGGTGGAAAGCAGTCAGGCACTGAGCACTGGGAGATAAGGAAAGGAATGCTTCCCACCAGACAGCCAATCTGCCAGCTGATGCCCTTCAGCTAGCAGGGCTGCAGAGGCCTTTGCTGCTCAAAATATTCTGGCAGTGTCTGAGACAACAAGTGATGACAAACATATTTAGCGGAGTTCCTCTGGCTGACCTGGCTGGGAAGGCACCAACCTCCCTATTTCTTTTCTGTATTAGCCACACGTGTTATTTGCTCAGTGCTGACAGGGAGGAAGCTTGATGGAAAGCACATAGACCAAAATAAAAGGGAGAGAAACCACCATTTTCATGGGTTTGTGATCAAAGTGTCCAGCCCAGTAAGTCCTCAGAGAAACATTGGTAAAATCTTTGGCACATGGGAGCCAAATTTGTTTATTTGGGACATTTCCTGAGTCCATATGAAGAGAACAGGCAGTCAAAGGGCAAACCACAGTAAAGTGTACTTTCCTGAGTGAAATGAAGATGTGTTTGCACACAGAGCTCACTCTCAGGTGGCAGTGCAGGTAACAGGAGAGGTGGGAGGGCGTTTGGTTCAAGGTAGTAGAAGGTGTGTGCAGACATTGCTGCCACACAGCCTCAGACACTATCGAGGCTGAGCCACTGCCAGGACAATGCTCTGGGCTGGCTTTTGGGTCCTGACATGTCTGTCCCACCTAAAAGCAAGTGGGTGGCTCACTAGTGCTCCTTGGGTGCTGGTCAAGGCCAGAAGGGAGGAGGAGTTCTGGAGGAAGAACATTAGGCTGGCACATTTTGGAGAGGGAAGAAACTGAACGACTGGGACTTATGGCAAGCCTGAAACACGATCAGCTGCCTTTGGGGTTTTTGAGGGGCCAGCAAAGTGCCATATCAGAGAAAGGAGCAAGCAGGGTGGCAGAAATGTGTGGCAGCTGGGCAGACATTGTGACCCTGCAGCACATTGTCTCAGGTCTGGAGCAGAGCAAAGGTTTGATGTATTGGGTGAGCTGAAGCTCAAGAATATCTTCCCCGTACAGTAGGCTTGGCTGAGATTGTACAGGGTATTTCTGTGTCATCAGGGTGTTACCCCAGGCCAGTACTGTGTTAGCTCATGAACTCACATCATCTTGCCTCTTGATGAAGCCTTACAGCACTCCTGTGACTTCCTCTGATGCTCTGAACTCTCAGGAATTCTTTCTAACAAGCTCTCATCCTACCCCAGAACTTATATAGGAGAGTAGTATTTACCCCATTGTCACACAGCTTATATGGATCAAATATCGAGTTATCATCTCTGCTCTCATTTTAGCCTTCAGTACACACGCATATTTCAGGAAAATCAGAATTTTGCTTGTAGGAAGTGATTTATGCCTTATTTATGCCAGCATACTCTTCAGAATTGGTGATTGTTAACATCCCACTTCCTGGGAAATAGAAAAAAATTGTCTGCTTTCTTACCCCAGAGACTGCAGTCAAATTAACACCCAATTAACACAGGTTTTACATGTCCTCATTTCAAGCTGGCGGCGATGTGCCACTGCCTGGGACTCTGAATTTCTTAACATTAACTTGTTCCAGGTTTTTTGCAAATACAATCTCTGAATCTAAAATGTTATATTTATGACAAATGCCATTCTTTTTTTTGCCCTAAAATAATTACTATTTTTCATCTCATCAGCAACCTTGTTCTCTATGGATTTTTCTGTCATTGAGAGCAGGAAGCTCACTTATAGCTCTTCAATAGCAACACCTGCTCTTACTGACTCAGAAAATCTCTAAGCAACACATCAGAGAGGTTGTGGGAGCATGCTCAGCAAGATCACTACATGCATGTTATGTTTACATATTCTAACTGGGAGCCTCCTCTTGGCAAGTGTCAGACACAAGATCCTGGGCTAGGAAGATCTTGATACAGATATTTTTATGTCCATTTATTAAAGAAACTCCCCTGTCCAACCATCCAAGAGCCACTCTAACAGTCACTGTCCCACCACCTGAGCTGGGACCAAGGCCCCTTCACACCTGCACCCCCACACTCTCACAGTCACACCAGGTTTCTCACCAGCTCCGCCCTGGGTTTCCCAACATTGAGTCTCAGACACCCAGATCCTTAAAATAATGTAATCATGGTGCAATAACTAGCTCGAGTTAGTGCCTCCGAGGAGGGACCCCAAACAGAGGAAGGCTTTTATCCCCTCACAGTTTAAGGGCAGAAAAATCTGGAGTCATCACCTCCTGTCATGTCTCTTGAGTGTCCCTCACCTGGCTGGGCCACAGGTCCCCCGGCCCTTGGTTGTGCAAAGGGTCTGAAGTTCACAGCATCTTGCCTTGGGCTCGAGCTCCTGCTCCTCCAGAGCTCAACCTGCAGCTCCACTCCAGCTGCACCCCAAGAAACATGCACCAAATGTACTCCAACACATCCCTATAACACAGACAACCACAAGGACTCAAATGTGCCAAGGAGAGTTTCACAGGATCAGAGACAAGCATTCTTGAGACATTTCCACAGTGTGGCCTCTTGCTTTCAGACTCTTTTCAATAATCACAGAACATGGCTGAGAAGCAGTTGGATCACAAGTTGTGGCAGAAAGTGAGGCAGGTGCTAGAGTGGCTCTAGGTGGCAACTGGCTCTAGATGGCCCTGCTCATGGAGAGGAGTTGGACCAGGTTCTGTCATTTTGTGATCTTCTTCTCATGAAGAGCCTGTCTTCAGGAAGCCTGAATTCCCTTTCCTTCATGGAAAATATCAGCATTCCAGTGTTTTGCCCAAGCTGCACTTTTGTGCATAACAGACTATTTCCATACACATCTTTCTTTCTGTCCTGTCTCTTTTGGATGCCAAAAACCAAAACTGGTCTTCAATTGATTACATCAAAGGAACAACAATCTAGCAGACTCTTGAACCCACTCATGGATCCTTCTATGAATCTCTAAACTCAGGATTTCCAGAATATTGGAAGATATGCAAATGAATGTTATTTTATATTTATATCCAGAGGTGGAATACAACTTAAAAGGCACTTAGAATGGTTCAGGGTGGCTGTTCTCCCTGAGATACTGCTCTATGTTATGTTGCAGCTGAAAGATGTGAAACGGAGTAAGATATAATAATCTGACTAAGGTAAGCAATGCAGACAACAGTGAAATCCATGTATCATATCCAAGATCTGTAAGTAGAGAGCTCTGTGAAAGGATGACTGTCATCAGACATATGATGTCCTCAGAGAAAGTTGAAGTATGCATCCAAATGTCACTGTGCTTGCCCAGTGAATGGTTGTCCCTTCCTCCCTTAGCTCAGATTCATGGAGCATCCATGGCCTTACAGTTATTAGTGGTTACCCTCATTCCTCTAGTCATCATTAGCTGTATTTCCCCCCTTAGGAATCTTCTCATATTATTTATAGGCGATTTATTCACATAGCTAGGAAGAGACCAAAATTTTCTAATTATATCTAGTAACATCACTTTCCAGTTTTCAGTACATTCAGTTTGCCAGACAATGCTTTGCCAAAAACAAGGTTTGCCAAAAATGCTTTGCCCAAAGACAGAGCAGGCATCTGCAGCATGCACTGACCAGACCCTATAAAAGAGTCCTTGGATCCGGGCTCTTCTGTCTGCAGAGGAAACTTCATGGTAAGTGCATGTCTGTGGCTGGCAGAAAGGGACAGTGTCCCTGCAGTCCCACTTCAGCCCTGCTGTCCTGATATACGTACATGCACCTGCAAGGATTCGATATCTGTACCATAAAGCGTGTTGGTATTTTCACTTTGCGACCCATCTGTGGAATTCTGTGCAGCAATAATGACAGATCTGCCGTTTCTGCTTTACAGCACCGATCACCTTCCAGCCTGCAAGGCATCTTCTCATAGCATAAGAGGTAAGAGCCTCATTTACTTGCATTTAAGGGACAGAAAATGGTGGAAGATTTCTGTAGAACAGATTTCTTCATGGTGACAAATTACTGTAAAATTTTTTAGGCAATTGCTGTATGCTCATATGTTCTTGGACATTGCTCTGCTATAATGAATAAAGCATGCTGATGGTTGGGCAGGCTGCTCACAGCTAGAAAGATCTCCTAAGTGGCTGTGCTTGAAGACACTAGCCACTATGTAATGTCAGGAAATGCTTCTTGGGGATTCCTTATGTTTAATTATGGAACAGTGAGGTAAATGATCTGTTCTGGCATGAAGTCCAGATGGACAGAGCTAGCCAGCAGAACAGACTGTTGCAAAATCTTACAGACTTGTAATAAATTATAAGTACGCATATGAAACTGGCCAATAAATGTATATGAAAATACTTTCCAAACAATACTCCAGGGTTATAATGTGCATGTAGGCCTCCTACTACTAAACTTGGTAAAAATGCAAAAATAGCTATCCAACTAACCAAATAACAAAAAGAGGGAGGTACTGCTCCTATTCCTGTGAAAGACAACTGAGTAAAATGGAGGATCTGCATGCTACTAGGAGTAGCTGCAAATGTTTGTTAACATTTTTGCTATTTAGCTAACTAAAAGTTATGACATGACATCAAGCTGCTTGTTCAAACTTCTTAGGAATTCAGATACTTTCTATTACGTGGTATTTCTTTGAGAATCCAGTACTGCATTTAGGTATCTGGCTTTGATTTATAAGTTCTTGAACTAAGGTTTCCAGCTTTGCCTATAGTTATTTCCACAAACAATTAACATAAGAAGAAATAATTGGTCGTGCAGTATTTTAACCTGATGAATGTCCTTACATGCCAGTTGCTTACATACTATCTAAATAATTTGGGATGAGAAGCAAACCACTCCAGTGAATGTTTCAGAGCATCAGCAAAGCATTATGCCTTAGATAGTCCTCAGAACACCTTCTGGACCATTAGCAACCCAAATGATGCATGGAATGCATCCTCAGGAACTGTAGATGACAACAAACAGACTTGCAATTATGCTACAGAGCAAAGTTACCCTGGAGAAGATCCTCAAAATACTTCATCCTGAAGCTGATAAGAACCTCACAAATTTTAATAAGGCAATTTTAAAATCCTGCATATAAGAAAATAGCCCCATGCAACAGGATATGTTGTATTTCATTTTGGCTGGAAAACAGCTTTGCAGAAGAGGGTCATGCATCCTGGTGCAAGGGTCAGTGTGCCTTTGGGAGAAAGAAGGCCAACAGCACATTGTCAGACACTCATAGCAGCGTAGCCAGCAGGTAAAGACAGGTGATTCTTTCCCTGCATTCAGCTCCCGTATCTGGAGCACTATGTTCAGTTTGGTGCTTTCTGGTGACAAGACAGTGACATTTGGGAATGAATCCAGTGGAGATCTTTCAAGATAAGTAGGAGAAAATTATGTATGAGAAGAGGCTGCAATGGTGAGGTTTGTCTAATTTCACACTGGGAATGAAATTAGAAAGTGGTTATCTTATTGCTATCTTCAACAAAAAGGACGTAGATACATCATAGAAGGAGTCAGACTCTTCTCAGATGGGCGGAGTGAAAGGCTGAGGGATAAAAACCACAGGTTTCAGCCACAGAAATTTTGATTAGGTAATAAATGGGGGAAAAAATTACCATCAGGGTCATCAGGCATTGAACTGGGATGCTAAGGGACTGAGAGACATCCGTTCTTGGACATAATAAAAACTTCACTGGAAAAAGCTGTGGGAACCTGCATCCAATATTTGCAGTCATTGCACAGGAAGGTGAACCAAAGAACTACTCAAGATTCTTCCCAAATCACACATTCTATTACACTGTTAAGGTCTGTCAATAAACCGTGTGACAACAAAAAATATTGACTCATTGGGTAACATATCTGCTCTTCAACAGTGTTTTCTGCTCTGGCAAACACCACCATAGAGTGCAGCCATGTCGTCAGACGCCGAGATGGCCATCTTTGGGGAGGCGGCTCCTTACCTCCGAAAGTCAGAAAAGGAGAGAATTGAGGCCCAGAACAAACCTTTTGATGCCAAATCCTCCGTCTTTGTGGTACATGCAAAGGAATCCTTTGTGAAAGGGACAGTCACAGGCAGGGAATCGGGAAAAGTCACTGTCAAGACTGAAGGGGGAGAGGTGAGTCAAAAACAAGGCTGAAGGACAACATTTGATCCCCATCCGGAGTTTTTCAATGACACATGTGGATCTTTTGTTTCCTTGGCAGACCCTGACCGTGAAGGAAGATCAAATCTTCTCCATGAACCCTCCCAAGTACGATAAAATCGAGGACATGGCCATGATGACCCACCTCCACGAACCCGCTGTGCTGTACAACCTCAAAGAGCGTTACGCAGCCTGGATGATCTACGTAAGTGGCAGCAGCAGCTTCCTTTGGGCAGCGGCAGGAACTGCTGGGCCAGGCTGAGGGGAAGCCAACGTGCTGTGTCCCTTCCTTGCAGACCTACTCGGGTCTCTTCTGCGTCACCGTCAACCCCTACAAGTGGCTGCCGGTGTACAACCCGGAGGTGGTGTTGGCCTACCGAGGCAAGAAGCGCCAGGAGGCCCCTCCACACATCTTCTCCATCTCTGACAACGCCTATCAGTTCATGCTGACTGGTGAGTGGCTCTGTCTATCTCAGAGGCATTGGACCATTAAATTCTCTGAAGGGATATTCTGTCTCAGCAATGTGAAGAGACTTTTTCAAAGCTTTCTTGGTTCTGACACACACATCTATTGTAGTCTTTTTATCTTCATAGCATTGTTTCTACTGTTTTAAATGAAAGACACCACTCAGTGATGTATTTTGACATTTCATTTGTTTCTTTCTTTTAAATGCATGCTATATAAGTGAGTGTTCTCAGGGTGATCCCTTCAAAAAGACATTTTAAAAGTGTTCACGGAGTTTTTCTGATAAATATGGTGATCTTTTCCTAGCACATCATTAGGGTTTTATTTCAGCCACAGCATTAATTACCACTAACTTAAACAGGATTTTTTTCAAGTTAATAGTTCTAAAAGGGAAGTATAGTTACCACAGAGAGTTAGTGTGTCAGGAAGAATGATAAGCCAAATGGACTGGCTGTAACAAGATATTATTATATGTGTAATGTCATAACTTACATTTACCTAATTCGTTTTCCGTCTTCTTGAATTCTATCTTTACAAAGTCTATTTGTTTCTGCCTCATTTACAGATCGAGAGAACCAGTCCATCCTGATCACGTATGTACACCCCCTGTGTGGGTCCCTGCAGGGCTGCCCGGTGCCAGGGGACCTCCTGCCTTACCACGCACCCTCTGCTTCTCTCTTGGCTTTGACAGCGGAGAATCCGGTGCCGGGAAGACTGTGAACACAAAGCGTGTCATCCAGTACTTTGCAACAATTGCAGCCAGTGGGGAGAAGAAGAAGGAGGAGAAGACATCAGGCAAAATGCAGGTGAGTCAGGAAGAATGGACTGAACTCTTGGCCTATCATTGCCCTGTCGACTAAACACAGTCACTGAATAATTATGTCCCTGTAGGGAACGCTTGAGGATCAAATCATCAGCGCCAACCCACTGCTGGAGGCCTTTGGAAATGCCAAGACCGTGAGGAACGACAACTCCTCACGCTTTGTGAGTTTTTGATTAGAGAAGTTGTCATTTATATGGGAACAAGGATGTCAGAACATGCTGTCACTTCTGAAGTGTCAAAGTCAGATGACTATACTTATTAAACTAGTATTTTCCCCATATTTTTGCCAATTAAAGTTTAACTAGACTATCTAATTAAAAATGCATCTTTAGAAGTACAATACAGCATACAAAGGGGGACAATTCAAATATGTTTTAATATCTATATAATTATGTATCTATAAATATATATACAGATATTCTTAGTGTCTGTCATACAGACTGAAGACACAATTTTGTGGAAATTGACGTAATATAGAAGAAAGGAAAGATGGGGCATACAGGATAGAAATTGCAGGATGGAAGTTTGGCTGGCCTTCATCAGACCAGCAAAAATATGAATCTCTTGGTTTTAGGCAGAAAACTGGGCAGGTCTATTAATCTGACTGTTCAGACATTGATATAAGTGTCTAGAAAGGGGTGGTTGTCTTCATATACATATTGAAGACATGGTTGTCTTCAATACGTCCTACCAGAAAACAAACTACTCCATGGCATGTTTTTTTGATCATTTTAATGCAAAAAGCCATTCATAAGGTTGATTAACTGTGACTGTCCTTGAAAAATCACTTTACCAATCCACAGTCTCAACTTAAAGCTCCTTGTTTTGGGTGTGTTTCCTCTATCTCTACAACTCAAACGGTAACAGCTGACTTCTGTTTTACACAAGACCAAAAATCCTCATTTAACTTTTACACCACCAAAATCTGCCTCCACAGAATGCTTTCTGATTAGAAAATGGCTTTCACTATATCCATGTGTTTGAATTGCAACATAAGTGACCCAATAAAATGCTTTATTAGTGGTCTTCTTGTTCATGTGCATTCATGGTTATCCATTAAATAGTAGTGGATAATAAAATTCAAATTTATCCACTAGTATAGGCAGTATAGAGAACTTCCTGAATTGGTTTTTGTCCTGTTGTGCTTTGTTGTAGAAAAAATAAAAGTGAAACAACTTCTGAGTTTGAAGCCTGTCCTCTGTGGAGAATGTAAGGTCACATGCTTACAGTCATGGTGAAATTTCAAAATGCCTTTTTTTCTTTCCCCTCTAAAAGGGCAAATTCATTCGGATCCACTTCGGAGCTACAGGCAAGCTGGCTTCTGCTGACATTGAAACATGTAAGAGACCACCCGACCTGATCCCATACGCTCCTCCCTTTCCACCTCAGTGTTCTTTCTCAGGCCTGACTCTGTCCTACCATCCTTGCCAGATCTGCTGGAGAAGTCCAGAGTCACTTTCCAGCTCAAGGCGGAAAGAAGCTACCACATCTTTTATCAGATCATGTCCAACAAGAAGCCGGAGCTAATCGGTACAAAGTACTATGAATTGTTTGATAAAATCTGAACGTGTTTAACATTTATCTTCATTCTCACACCCAGATACATCCTATTCCTCTTTACAGACATGCTCCTCGTCACCACCAACCCCTATGACTACCAATTTGTGAGTCAAGGCGAGATCACAGTTCCCAGCATTAATGACCAGGAGGAGCTGTTGGCTACAGATGTAAGTGTCACAGAGCATATTGGTGTGATGAAACTTCCTGATAATGGTCCAGAGGTTTATTTGACTGATTCTGTTGCCAGAGTGCCATTGACATCCTGGGCTTCACTGCTGATGAGAGAACAGCCATCTACAAGCTGACAGGGGCTGTCATGCACTACGGGAACCTGAAGTTCAAGCAGAAGCAGCGTGAGGAGCAGGCAGAGCCTGATGGCACCGAAGGTATTAAAACTGTACAGAACTCCTAATAACAGAAACAGTTACATAGCTGGCAGTTGGCAATCATGTATTTTGCTTCCATTTACTTTCACAAACACATAAATCTCAGCTTCTGAACTATTCATGCTTCTAAATTTCCCTTCAAGATATCAACAAATTTCAGTGCTGAGACCAACAGCCACATCTTAGAGGATATCCACTTTCAACTATCACTTCTCCTCTGTCACTTTCTCCCTCTCTCTTTGTGTTCAGTTGCTGACAAGGCTGCCTACCTGATGGGTCTGAACTCAGCAGACCTGCTCAAGGCCCTCTGCTACCCCCGAGTCAAGGTGGGGAATGAATACGTGACCAAGGGCCAAACTGTGCAGCAGGTAACAACTTGACTGGGAAGCTCTGTCTTGATTTACGCTCTTCCTTTGTGTACTATTTTCCTTCTGCTCCATTCTTCTTTGGCTTAGGTATACAATGCCGTGGGTGCCCTGGCAAAGGCTGTCTATGAGAAGATGTTCCTGTGGATGGTTGTTCGTATCAATGAACAGCTGGATACAAAGCAGCCCAGGCAGTACTTCATTGGTGTCCTGGACATTGCTGGCTTTGAGATCTTTGATGTAAGTACCACAGAAATCATAGTCAAATCTTGTAAAGGAAATTAGGTGTCAAGAGAAACTGGAGATTTATGGAGATTTATTTAAAAATGAATCATATATTTACACATCATTAAAGTAGCAAAGGGTAAAAAAAAGCCAAAAAATTCCCCCATAATCAAATAAAAAACCTCTTTAAAAATAGTTAATTGGATGTTTTAACATTAAAAACATATTTGTCTTAATTTGGCATCCCTGCACAGGATTCTGAGATGGGATTCTGAGTGTAAAGGAGAAAGCTGTACAGGCAGCTCTTCATCTTGAAAATGAGTAAATCTTGTCTTTGCACTGAGCAGTTCAACAGCCTGGAGCAGCTGTGCATCAACTTCACCAATGAGAAACTGCAACAGTTCTTCAACCACCACATGTTCGTGCTGGAGCAGGAGGAGTACAAGAAGGAGGGAATTGAATGGGAGTTCATTGACTTTGGCATGGACCTGGCTGCCTGCATTGAGCTCATTGAGAAGGTGTGCTGACAACATTTAAGATTTTGTTATCAGTTTCATGACAGAATTTCAGGATTTTTCTTTAGGCTTACTTTTTCTTGCACTAATGATTCACAAACCTACCTATCATTATCTGTTTATGTTCCTGGCTATTCAAAAAGTATCATCTCAGTATTGTATGTATTAGGAAAGTAAGTTCTAAGAACCTTTGTGATTAGGCTACAAGTGAAGTGCTTTTAGGTTATCCATTAACTACACTGCTATGCATTTTTAAAAAATTAACTGTAATTTTTCCTGTGTGGCAACACAAGCATTGATGTAACCATACACAATTGCATGAAAAGGATTCTCTGGAGGTGAGTTTTCCAGACTACCAAGATGAAAGATCTCTTTTCAGAAATCCAGACACAATTTTAATATTAGCATTTCAATATTAACACTGGAATTTCTGAAACATAATTTCTAACAAAAATAAGAGGTGCACATAGAAAAAAAGTGCTGGATGAACTGCGATCAACAAGAACACTATGAGCAGACACTGTTTTGTGTGACCTCCTCTTACATAGGAATGGAAAGACAGATCTCCAAAAAATAAGATTTCAGCAAGTAGCTGACAGATTTGTTGATCTTTGCACTAAGGTCAATTTTAGTAAGACACCTTCAACTGTACAACATACTTCGTGAAAGCAATAATGTAAAAAACAGATCACCTTTCAACTCCTCAGTTTCAAAATTATTTAGAAAATTTTGTTGATTAATGTGACAATATCAGTCATTAAATGCATTAGTTTCAGACACAAATTTGTATTTTGTCTAGAAGCACGAATGCAAAAGTTAACAAAGATTTAATCCATTTTTGATCCAAAAATTCAACCAATTTCTCAGTTTCCTGTACTTTACTGCAGTCCCCTTCTGATGGCAGATCTGTATTTTATCACTGCTATGTTTTGCTGCTTCTCCCAGCCCATGGGCATCTTCTCCATCCTGGAAGAGGAGTGCATGTTCCCCAAGGCAACTGACACCTCTTTCAAGAACAAGCTCTATGACCAGCACCTGGGCAAGTCCAACAACTTCCAGAAGCCCAAGCCTGGCAAAGGCAAGGCTGAGGCCCACTTCTCCCTGGTGCACTACGCTGGAACAGTGGACTACAACATCTCTGGCTGGCTGGAGAAGAACAAGGACCCTCTGAATGAAACTGTCATTGGGCTGTACCAGAAATCATCTGTGAAGACCCTGGCATTGCTCTTTGCCTCTGCTGGAGGAGAGGCAGGTCAGTTCTCTGAAATATCATCTCTTTGATGCACGGTGGTTGGTCCCCAAACAAACAGATGTTTCATTATCTTTACTTTATCAGAGGCTAGTGGTGGTGGTGGCGGTGGAAAGAAGGGTGGCAAGAAGAAGGGTTCTTCTTTCCAGACCGTCTCAGCTCTTTTCCGGGTATGTAAACACCTTATCTTTTCATATATGCAGAGAATTATTCTGCTGGCTCAGACACAGAAAAAAAGAAAAAAATCCCCAACCAACCAACCAATCAAAAATATTCTAAATACAAATAACTTCTCTTTAGACCACCATTGAAAACAAAACCCTTATGGAATGAAAAATAGCACTACAAAAACCTAAACTTACACTTAATATAAACAAAAATTTTGTCATAAAAAGTGCCCACTTTCTATCCTTCATTGGGTTGATGGTAAGTTTTTTCTTATCCTCCAAGATGATGTTTAATGTTTAGAATCATAGGGAATTGAGCAATTGATTGAGGTATTCTCAGCTAACAATTTTCAGCTCAGTGCATCTTCACTGATGGGTCTTTCATGTTAAATTTAAAGAATGCAAAGGGTTATTTTTTCCATGTTTCTTATAAACACACACTAAGTCACGAACCCACAGGAGAACCTCAACAAGCTGATGACCAATCTGCGGAGCACTCACCCCCATTTTGTGCGCTGTATCATCCCCAATGAGACTAAAACACCTGGTAAGACGGTCAAGCAGAAAGATCCTTGCTCTCATACATCCAATCCCTTCTGCAATCTGTGCCATTCATTTGTGCTCTGCATTGCTTAGGTGCCATGGAGCATGAACTGGTGCTTCACCAGCTGCGCTGTAACGGTGTGCTGGAAGGGATCAGGATTTGCAGGAAAGGATTCCCCAGCAGAGTCCTCTATGCTGACTTCAAACAGAGGTGAGAGCTATGAAATGAAGAGGTAAGTCAGGTGTCCTCACCAACTGATGTCCATCACACAACTGAGCTTTGCTAGGGTCTCTGAGTATGGAGGAATGAAATTCCAATTTCCTCAGCCTGATTCTGCTGCAAACACTGC
>VWZW01004552.1:0-12125 GCA_013397115.1 Edolisoma coerulescens
CCCGCCGCATCGGCCGGGGTCTCGCCAGGAGTGGAGATCCCACCTGGCTGGTTTCCATTCAGACTCTTTAAGCCTTGGGGGAGGGGGAAGACTGTGACTTTAATACATAATTTTTTTTTTTTTTTAATAAAAAAGGGAAAACCAACCAACATACTGAAGCCATCTGCGCTGCCTCTGACCCCCCCTTAGCTGTGTGTAGGTAAAATATATGGAGACATAGCTGTATATACCACGAGCAGTGCATGTGACGCAGCCACGTAGCAGTAGCAGCATGGCCCCAGCCCGGCGGCGCTGCCACCGCCCCGGCACCGCCGTCCCCATCGCCGGCCTCCCGCCAGGGAGGAGGCGGCGACCACCAAAACTCATCGCTCGAGAGCTCTCCACCGCCCTGATTTTTTTCGCCCCAAATAAAATGAAAATCCCCCAATTAAATCATATAAAAGAAGAAAATAATGCCAAGAAGCAAAGCATGCCAAGCCCGGCCCGCCAGCGGAGGCTGAGCTGTCACCGACGCAGCCGTGGCGTCCATGTGTGTCGTGTTCCTGTATCTTGTCGCGTTTGTCCCATGGCCGGGTAGCAGCAACATCGTGGCTTCGGTGTCCTGTGTCGCGTTGGTGCATTTCACCGTCAGAGCAACTTTAGAAGCCATATTAGAGCACGGTGCACCGGGACCCCACGGGGACAGGCCCACGGTGAGCCGTGACCCCCTTCCCCCCATGTGTCCGCGTCCCCCCGGTTCCGTGGGGCTCAGGCTGCCGGAGCCGCGCCGGCCGCCGCCTCGGTGGCTTCGGGTGCCGCTGTCACGCCGGGCGAGGGGACGGGACAGCGCTGGGCACGGATGTTGGGGTCGACCTGCCGGTGGTGGAAAGGCTTTTTGGAGCAGTTTGGGTTATTTCTGCCATGTCCAGTCGGGGGTTTCTGTTTCGGGGACGGGAGCCGGCATTCCCTCTCCTAGCCGCAGCGGAGCAAACCCAGCTGCGCCACAGGGATGCTCCCGGGGTTACAAGGAAGCGAATCCACGAGTCTTGGCAACAGGATCTGGTTCCTTTTCCTTTTTTCTCCCGAGCTGGGAGGGAGGAGCCAGCTCCTTTGGGAGTCGCAGGCTCGGCCATTCCTGGACCCGCAGTGCCGGCCCCGCTCTGCCCCATCCCAGCCCCGCAGCGCTCGGCTCCGGCGGAAGCTGCTTTTAATGCCCCTTCCCCTCGTGTGGACTCTGTCGTTCCGTCTCTGATCGTTTGATGGTTATTTTGTAATGATCTCCGTTTCCTTATTAAAGAAACGAGCTGAAAGGAGCTGGTTCCCTTCTGGTCTTGCTGCTGGGGCTCACGGTGGGCATCCGCGGTGAGGGGCAGGACCCAGGGCAGTGAGCCCAGGGATGAAGGTGTGGGTGGAACCTCACAAGGGCCCAGGTCCCCCAAAACACAGAATCATGAAATCATTTAGATTGGAAATTCCCTCTAACATCATGGAATTCAACCGTAAACCCAGCACTGCCGTGTTTACCACTAAACCATGTCCCAAGTGTCACATTCATGCACCATTTGAACGCTTCCAGGGATGGCGACTTCACCGCTGCCGTGGGCAGCTGTGCCACTGCCTGACAACCTTTTCAGGGAAGAAATTTTCCCCAATATCCAACCTAAACCTCCCCTGGCACAGCTTGATGCTGTTTCCTCTCATCCTGTCCCTATTCCCGGGGAGCAGAGCCCGACACCCCGGCTGCCCCCTCCTGTCAGGGAGTTGTGCAGAACCAGAAGGGCCCCCCTGAGCCTCCTTTTCTCCAGGCTGAGCCCCCCCAGTTCCCTCTGACTTGTGCTCTGGGCAGCCTTGAATCCCAGCCAAGCAAGGCTGGACCAGACATGGGGCACAGGTGGGAAATAGCAAAGGTCCCCACAGAACTCTTTGCCCCCAGCACAGCCTGGTCCATACAGTCTCCACAGGGAAGAACTCAACCTGCACCATGGAACATGTGGAGGTTCCAGCTGCCTCACCCGAGACAGAGGTTCCCAGATGTGACACCACCTCCTGCCTGTGCCACATTGTGCTGACCAAACTTCTGAGCAGACCAAACACATCTCAGTGGGAGATGGGCCTGATCCCCAGTGTGGTGCCGAGGAGGAGATGGGACCCTCTCCTGTTCACCTTCCCACTGCTGGGTGCTTTTCAGGGATGTGCATCCCAGTTCCTTCATTTCAGCTTCCCCTGAAAAGGCACCTGTGTTGTAGCTGCAAAGCGTTTGTGCTTTTATGGATGATGGATATGTTATGCCACGAGAATTTTGGGAGAAACAGGGAATTTTAGCTCAAACAACTTGTAATTCCAGAAAGATGGAAGCAAAGTCAAAGCTTCTATTTTATCAACTCTTATTTTATTCATTTATAAATACTGTTGTGTTTACAAGCATCATAGCTGTGAATATTATTCCCAAACTTTCAAACACATAATACTTATAATACTATATAACAACAACCAGTAAAACAAATCATTCATCTCAGGGTTTGAAAGGCCACTCAAAAGTTGCATAAAAATACATTCTCTCCCCATCTCGTCAGCCAGTCCTGCTTCTCCAAGGAGTTTATTTACAAAGAGCCATCACCAAACTCACAGCCACAACAGGTGGGTTCACCCCAAGCAATTAAAATTAACTCACCCCAAGCAATTGCTTAGAAAAAAACCCCTCGTGTTCCCCAAGGGAGACCACGTCTGGCAAATGCTCTGGTTCCAAGAGGGATCAATTTTAAAACCTACTTGCTCCACACCCTGCCCCAAGCACAGGGTTGGAGGTGTCCTGTTGGTCACCTCCTCAGTGCACTGGTTATGTCAGGCATGAAGTGAGACAAAAAAAAATCCATTCTCAAGAATTTGGTTTGCAGTTGCGCCGTCACCACGAGACGCTCACAGCTTTGGCTGATCAGGGACACTGAGCTGTGGGGGCCCAGGGCTCGGGAGAACCGAGTGCTAAGCAGACCCTTCAGCTAAAGTGGTTTGGCCTTGCAAGGTGCCACTCAGAAGAACGAGCCTCGACAGCCTTCCCACTCCGCTCCTTGGGAAAAGGCGCAGCGAGTGTCCCGGTAGGAAGGGGCAAAACATCAGTGCGGGATGGATTTGTCAGATTGGGTTGAACCCTCTCCCTGAAACAGACACCAGGCTTCTTCCTGCGGCCAGGAACCCGCCTGTGAGAAGAACAGGATCTTTATTCTGAACTCTCCTCCTCATCCTGCCGGGATGCGCGGCCTGAGGTGCCGGCCCAGCACCCGCCCAGCTGGGGAGCGTCTCCTCCTCCACGTGGCACAGAAGGGAGCGGGCTCCTGATCCCCTGATCTCCTGACCAGAGCCAGAGCCCGAGGCTGAAGCGAGGAGCGGGTCACCAAGAGAGAACACATCAAGAACGGCAGAAGTACTCACATAAAGAGTGCACCAAGAGGGAACGGCGTGCAGGGGAAGCATTGACCGGATCTCAAGACTTAAAGCCGTTAAACAGAGCAGGGTTAAAATCAAGGAATATAAAAAGGATGCCTGGCTTAGGCAGTGCTCTGCAGAAACCCTGATGCCTTTACCAGCTTTGGTCTCTTCCTCCCAAAGCTCAGCAGCAGAGGAAGGGCCTCGGTGTACCAGGAGAAACGATGCCTCAGCTGCACAAACGGCTCCACCAGCTGAAGAGCAACTTGTGGTCAGAGCTGCCTGGGGAGAACTGGCAGCTCCAGGAAGAGCAAGAGAGGTGGAAACAGGCAGGACAGGGAGGGGAAGGGGGGAAAATGGAGAATTAGGAGGAAAAAAAAAACCAACAAACAGAAAAAAACCCAGGGAGAGGAAAATAAAGATGCTTTCTGAGGCAATAACCAGCAAAAGGTTCGAAAAAGCCCAGGATTGCCAATGGAGATAAGTTTTACCCTGTTGAGCAAGCTCAAGTATTCTGCTCATGTTCAAGTATCTCATCTCTCTGACAGTGGAGAGTCCCCCCAGCCAGAGCCAGCAGAGCTGCTCGGGAACATGGCAGAGCTGCTCCATGGCCTCCTCCAGGTTCAGTGACCAAGAACTGCTGCCCTTGGCCAGAGTCTGGGGAGTCCAAGGACAAAGGGGATGAAGGGACAAATATGGAGGGATGTAGATGGGAGAGCGTTTTGGATACAGCAAGACATCTCTGAGAGGGAAGGTATTGTTTGAGAGGAGTCTGCTAAGGGGAAGCTCAACAGACCTGATAACGTCCCACAGCATGGAGAGAGGAGCCAATGTCTAAATGCCCATGGAGAGAAAAATTCCAAACTGTTCAGAGTGCATGTAACATTAAAGAGGAGTATTTCTGGAGGTTTCCTTCAAGGTCAAGGCTTATCACAAGTTTTTGACAGGTTAGAAGACTTTCATCATGGTGATTCAGTTACCAGCAGCTCCTTGTCCCTCTGACACTGACACACCCTGGCCTTTCCAAGGTGTGTGGGACAGGATGCTGGCCTCCTCTCCAAATCTGGCTGCAAATCAAAGGGGGTACCCAAAATACCAGACCAGACTCTGCCATGGGGCTCTGCCTTCAGGGAGGCAGCAGGAGAACGTCCCAGATGGCTGTTGGGAAGGGGAGGCTGGTTTCTGGCGTGGGCACAGCTCCCTGCAAGGTGATTCACGCTCGCACACAGGTGAGAGCAGCAGAGGGTCTGTAGGGGTTCAAGTTTATCCTTCAGAAAGCTCAGCAAGTGCCTGTGAGACATCCTGTCCCAAGGAACAGGAGGCCAGGTGGCAACTGGATGCTACCAACCACAGAGACAGGAGCCCTGGAAGGACACAATGTGACACAGGATCACCCAGGCTGTGGGGGAAAGGGAGGGTGAGGGATAAGGGTCTGACACTGAGTGTCAGCACTGATGTTACTGAACAGGCTGAAAATCTTAAATAAAAGACTCAGTCTACTGGGGCAAGAGGAGAAGGTCTCTGTGCAAAAAGCTCATCAGCCTGTGACAAACATGAGCTCTGGTGGCTTTCACAGCACCACATTTAACCAGAGTCCCGTATCTCAGTGGGCTGATGTGCCTCCTCAAGAGTCCCAGCCCATGTTCACATTTCCCACCTGTAAAGAGCTTGGATATGCTGGATTAGTTCTTCAGATGTCACTTTTTGCAGTAGGAGCTTCCCACTCCAGGTCAGAGTCCAAAACCAAATACTGAGCTTCTGGAAGAAGTTTTGGCAGCTCAAACCCAGTCCTCACATTTCTCCCTTGAATAAAATGTCCGAGATACCACAACATGCATAAATTAAAGAAAATAAAATGGCAGGGGGTGTGTTGGGGGGAAGTAGGGGTAGAAAGGGAATGTACAGCAAAGGGCAGGGCAAGGCAGGTGTGACATTGATCCCACGGCTGAAACACTTGCTGTACGTGACGGGAAGGAAAGGGGGAAGGGCTCGGTGGTGGGGTTGGCAGCTGGTGTAGGACACCCCTCCTTGTCCTGCCTTTGCTCAGGATTCCTATTTGGAGAGTTTGCTGATGACACGAATGAGGGCTCCGTTCTCATCCTTCAGCCTTTGGTTGTCCGACTTCAGCTCTGTCAAAATCTGCAGAGAGACAAAGACAAGGTGGGATCAGAGGGGCTCGGAGGGCCAGAGGGGACGGTGCATCCCCTCCAGCCAGCACAGTTCCACGGCTCTGCAGCATCTCCAGAGCTTCCACAAGCTGGCTGCCAGGCGTGAGGGGTGAGAGGGGCCTCGAGCACAGCACCGAGCCAGGGAGCCCCGAGCCAGGGAGCCCCTGGTGCGAAGCAAGGCCACAGCCCCAGCAGCAGGTCAGGACCAGGCCGGCAGGGCAGGAACCATTTCTGAGCCGTTTCATCCCAAACCTGTGCCCAGAGGCTAAATGCAGCTCAGCAGACAACAATAAAGCTGGTTTTCCTAATTTGCTTTTTCCATTTTGCCAGGACTAGAGGGGAAACCAAAGGTCTGGAATCTTCATTTAGAACTGGACCTTGCCAAATCTCTTCAGAATACCCCCAAAATCTCCTTAGGACCCCACAGATGTGTAATACAGTCACAAGTGCTGAAGCCAGAGGACTGGTAGAACACACTGACACTGGAGGTACCTCCTGGGTGCTCAACTGAGGTTGCAACACACACAAAAGCCCAAGCACTTTGGAAATAGAGAAGAAATAGCTTCAGCAAGACCCTCCCAGCATTTCCCATTGGCATAAACCCCGCTGACTTCCCGTGCTCTCCCTGCTGCAGTGAGTGACCTTCAGGACTGTTTTCAGCCGCTGGGCACCAGAAGGAGACCCCCTGCTCCTGTCTGGGGTGTGACACACAAGAGGTCACTCCCACCACGGGTGCCAGCAGATCAGAGGGCGAGCAGCCCCGAGCCTGCAGGAGCACCGAGGGCAGAGCGGGATCACACGCACGGTGCCTGTGCGAGCTCAGCCATGACTTCTCCCTGCCAAGGGGCATCTTGGAGGAATTCCCTCAAATGAAACATCTGCACTAAATCTTCCCCTTCCTCCTAACCTGGTGCTTCAGCTTTGGCCACAATGTTCTGCCCCCCTCCACCTGCAGTCCTTCCATGATCACCAGTTTTGAGTGTGGGCAGCTCCTGGGGCAGTACCAGCTCCCACCAGAGCAATTCACTTCTTCCACGGTTGGGCCAAGCCATGGTGGCCCCAACACGCCCAACTCCATCCCTGTGGGCACTGGTGGTGGATGCTTCAGGTGGGAGGTTTTGCCAGAGAAGGAGGAGGGGTTGGTGCTGCATGGTGGGACATTGTGGAAAGGGTAAATCCATGTGCTGGGCTGGCCAGAGCTCCAGCCAGTGATGCTGAATATGCCTCCCTGGACCCAGTGCTGGTGTGACAGGTGCATCACCATGGCTGGGCTGTCACCAGAAGAGCACTCATGGTTCTCTGTCTCATTTCTCATGGCCAAAGAAGAGGCATCGCCATCACCAAAGTGATCAGGAGCTCAGAGACACAGCAGAGCCCCTGATGTCTCTGCACTCCTCTGTTTCCTCCTGAGCTCCACCTGCCACCCACACTGGTGCCTCCCAGTGCCCTGCAAGAGCCCCACCACCCACTGGGGGCTGCAGATGGGCAGTCCCTGTCAGGCCCCTGTCACTGCCTGTGTGGCTCTGCAGTGCCCTGTGGTAATGGGTGTGTGAAGCCCTGGCACTCGCTTTGGTAGAGAGAACCTGTCACAGGTTCCCACAAACGATGCCAGAGAGAACCACCCCAGTCCCAGGGCTCAGCTGGAGCCTGACAGGGCTGTGCCTCACACGGGGGCTTTGTGCAACCCGTGCCATTTATTTGAAAATGCAGGAGTGTGAGTACGTGTGAAATCAGTGCCTCTGGACAGGTTTCCTGGTCATAACCCGGCTCCACCAGTGCCCACTGAGGCTTCCTGAAAGCCACACACCAGCCTTACACCAAATGAGCCCAGGGTGTTCCTCCCTTTGAAGCAGAGTAGCCTCAAGTCAGGTGAGATGAACCCCATGGGAACAGGCTGGGAAGGCTGGGAGCTTCCAGCAGCTTTACAGATGTCCCACAGGAATGGTGGGCAGGGATGGGCCCGGGCCCAGGGAATGGCAGGGCTGACCATGATGCAGCGTCGGTGTAAACTGAGCTTGGGCTGGAGGTTGCTCTGAGCAGCAGGGCTGAGTGTTACCTGTGACACCAGAGAGCACGGCTCCTCAGAAATAACGTGGATTTGGGAAAATGAGAGTCACTGAAAAGTCCTGCTGCCAGAGCATGGTACATCTGGCAGAGCTTAAACCAGGGACATCACTGTACAGCTGTGATGTCCACAGACACCACTGAGGCAGAGTTTACACATACCAGCAACATCCTGTGTTAGACCTACTGAAAGAGGTGAAAATAAATCAGCAGAGCTCGCAGACCACGGCTCTCCCTCAGCTCGGGCACTGGCAGGGAACTGCAAACCTGTAAGTGAGGAGGGAGGGATGAGCCTCAGCCAGACAGAGCAGAGGGGGGAATGGAAGGGAAGTGATAACATGGGCACATCCTGGGAGGAGGAGAGGTGACCTGCAGGTTGTGAAACATCAGTTCTTTGAGTCTGGAAATCATTTTGCCCAATTTTCCCTCTCAGATCTCAAAGCATGTGGGGAAGGAGAATGGCTTAAACTCATGGTTTATGAGAAGAAATGAGGCAGGGTCAGGTTGGAGGATACTGCCACAGATTAAAACCAGAAAGGCTGTGAGATCATTTCACCTGACCATCTGCACAATCCAGGGCACACAACGTGACACCCGGCTCTCCCAGCCCTTGTGACACACATGTGGGCTTGAGCTGAGACTCCCGGAAAGGGGAAGCCACAATTCCCCTGATTAGTTTGTTTCTATGGTTAATCAGCCTTGAAATAATTTGTGTGCTAAGAATAGATTTTTTTTATTCTGTGGTGCCACTTCCAGCCCACAAGAGCAGACGACTTCTGTGTCTGAAGGGATATGAATATTCCTACTAACCTGCAAAGGACAGGTAGGGCCCCAAGAATGGAGCATTTACAGCTTTATTTTAGCACTGAACCAATGAAGTAGCAGGAAGGGATGTAATTTAACTGTGTGATGTGTGAGGGCAAAGCTTAGGGAAGACTCATCCTTGGGTTTCAAACATTAATTGTCCTGCACTAGATTTAAAACTGAAGGTGAAAACATCGAGCGCTGCTGGTCTGGCTCCTGCTGCATCCCCCACCCTGTGCCAGCCCACGAGAGACAGGGGGGTGCTGAGCCTGTGGACTCAGACTCAAAAATTTCAGTTTAAAATAAGGAAAGAAGCTTGTTCTTTTTGTTCAAGTGACCAAGAAAACATGCTGAGGACAGCCCAGTTTGTAGTTTTTCTAAAAATACCCTTTCTGTCTAAAATGTTAGTTTTTCACAACATCCCAGAAGATTTCCAACATTGTTCATCCTGACTTTGGATAATCTGATTTGCTGAGTGGCAGCTTCTCCCTGAACTGTCCAATTTAAAAAGAATTCTATTATCAGCAGACATGTAGCATAAAACACCTATTTTCAAGTGTCCAAGGCCAGGCTGGATGGGGCTTGGAACAACCTGGGATAGTGGAAGGTGTCCCCGCCCATGGTAGGGAGTGGAACGAGATGAGCTATAATGCCCCTTCCAAACCATTCTGTGGGTCTGTTTCAAGGCAAAGTACCAGGCAAGGAGCTGCTGGCACTGCCAAGCCACCCCAAAGCCATTCCCCAGTGCTAAGCTGGCAAGGGCAGCAGAATCTGCCAAGCAGGGCAAGAGCCAGCAGGGTGAGCAGAGCTCCAGCAAAGCCCTGCCGTGGCAGCAGCACCATGCTCTTGGAATTCAGAGATCCTCTGCCACAAGCTTTTGAGCCACAAGCTTCACCAGACACCCTGGAGAGCAAGGAGGAGAGCGGGAAGAGCCCGGCCAGGGAGCGGAGACCTGCCTGGAAGAGTGGAAGAGGGAGGCAAGATGAGCCGGAGGGAAAGCAGCTACAGCTCCTCTGATTCCGAGGGCTTGGCGGGCAGAGAAAGTCTGGCTACTACCCGGGTCAGAGCCCTGTTCTCAGCCAGCAGTTGCTCATTCATCTGCCTCAGAGTGTGAATCTGTTTGAGCTGGTGGAGATTCTGCAGAGAGTGAGAGGAGTGGACAGAGAAACACAGAGAGAACATCATGGAAAGGAATGGGCACAGAAATGGGAGTTTAGTCCACAGGCAGTGAAAGAAAAAAAGAAGAAGAAATTAGTAGCAGTGAGTGCTGGATGGGGAAAGCCTGACAACACACCAAGGATAGTCTGGGAATCAGCCCTTTCTCCAGGGGCCCCCAAAGCCTTAAAAAAGGTCAAATACAGGGATTTCCCACCACAAAGTAGGATTATATTCTAGTTTTCCAAGACAGCCCTGGGACTTGGGAACTGCTGTCAGACCTATCACCAGTGACTTACCACCTAAACAGGCTCTGAAAGCACTGCTGGGAATGAAGAATTTCTTTAAAACTCCTTTTCTTCATGTATCTCTAAAAGCCAAAGCAGCTGTGTGGAGCAAAGAGCAATCAGAGCTTCCTGGGAGATCCTAAAGGCACATACTGAAGCACCTGAAAGTGTCACTGTCCCACAGCAGATCACCAGGACAGGTACTGTGTCTGCTTGTGTCCCTCATCCCTGAGTGATGCTCCTGGGTCTGCCCAGGCTCAGTCCTGCCAAAACCTCTGGGGTTTGGGGGGGTTTCTCATCCCTGCCCAGATTCAACTCTTCTCTGTCACAGGGCTCAATTTATCTCTCACCTTCAGAGGGAACAAGTTTTAAACTGCTCGTTTTAGGAAGAGAGTCTGAATGAGATCATCTCCCACAGTGGGGATGTGCCAGGAGGAAATTCCTGGAGACAAAGGCAATGGGGGGCACAGCACAGGACAGAGATTAAGCCCCATGCTGGGGCTTGCACAGGAACAAACTGGACATGGGTACAGACTGGGCATGGGTACAAACTGGGGCTTGCACAAGTACAAACTGGGCACAGGTACAAACTGGGCATGGGTACAAACTGGGGCTTGCACAGGTACAGCAGCAATGGGAGGTAGGGAACAGAAAAGCCATGAGGAAGCAGAACAGGGAAACGGTACAGGCCATGCAGACATCCCAGTGCCACTGGGACACTGTTCCCAGTAATGCCAAAGTGAATTAATGTGCTGGACATTTACACCACTGCGGGTGCCAGGAGATGCCAGGAGCTGTGGAGCTGCTCCCTGAGTGGCATCCCTGCCCCTCCTTCTTCCCGGGAGGTTGGGCAGCTGGGCCACAAGAACAAGAACCCCTCCTGAGCAAGAACCCATCCTGCATGATAGAGGGAGCCCCAACACTGGGCAGGGGCAGGCAGGAAACATCCACAAGAAGAGTTGCAAGTTCAAGTGACAAAATCCCAGTCCCAAGCCAAAGCAGTCCCACAAAGCACCATATTCCTCCCCATGTCCTCTTACTTGTGAGCTTGCAGTGGCAGGAGAAGACAGAGGGAAGGGTCTGTGGGGAAGGGGGTTCCTTTCTGCCATTTCATTGGCAGAGAGCACTCAAAGGGAGGTGCCGTCTGTCCTGAACAAGGAGCACCATGAATAAACCTACTGTGGCACAAAGACAATGACCATCCACCCAACCTGCACTACTCAGGTTGCCCAGAGAAGCTGTGGCCGTCCTGTCCCTGGAAGTGTCCAAGGCCAGGCTGGACAGGGCTTGGAGCAACCTGGGATAGTGGAAGCTGTCTCTGCCCATGGCAGGGGGTGGAACAAGAAGGGCACCCTCCAACCCAAACCAGGCTGGGATTCTGTGATGACCCAGAGCTGGCTGCAGCTGGCAAGGAACCTGCTGCATCCCAGGACATTTTGTCCAAGAGCTCATTCCTGTACAAAACTGAAGTACTTTGCATACCCCCCAACCATCAGCTCCATTCTTAGCTGCCCAAAAGCACTACCTTTACTTTTCATGAAGGAATGAAGACACCTCTTTGAAAAGCTTTGCAAAACCAAGGGAAGCAAGGCAGGAGGGCAGGGAGCCAGCAAAGGATGAGGTTTGAGCCCGAGATCATCAAACTGACAGAGCAGCTCCTTGGACACACCAACGCAATTCTGACACTGGATAAATCAACAGACCCCAAGACAGAGCTACAGCCAACAAACTGCAGGAAAGCTGCAGTGACACCTCAGCAGTGAGATCCCTGCTCACCATATCCCATCCATCCATCCCTCCATCCATCCATCCATCCACCCATCCATCCATCATCCATCATCCATCCATCCATCATCCATCCACCCATCCATCCATCCCTCCATCCATCCCTCCATCCATCCATCCATCCATCCATCCACCCACCCATCCATCCATCCATCCCTCCATCCATCCACCCATCCATCCACCCATCATCCATCCATCCATCCATCNATCCATCCATCCATCCATCCATCCATCCATCCATCCATCCACCCATCCATCCATCCATCCATCCCTTCACCCAACCAAGCTTTGCTGGCTGCCACTGTGCTCAGTGAGGACAGATGGATATGGCACGGCTGTCCTGTGACACATCACACCAGGAGCTGCTGGAAGATGGCTGTACTGGAATAGTCACTTCCTCTGATGGTACCTCTGAGGACATTTGGTCTGTTCACTCTGGAGAAGAGGAGCCTGAGGTCAGACC
>VWZW01004552.1:12219-30255 GCA_013397115.1 Edolisoma coerulescens
GTCTAAAAATCAGGGGACAGGGGTTGGACTGTGGGTCCCTTTCAATTCAGGATATTCCACGATTTCATGATACACAGATAATAAAGATCCTCTGTTTTATCACAGGGCTCACAGCTGGCAGAAAGCATCTAACATATATAGTAGGGGCATCGTGCTACGCGAGGTGGAAAGGACTGTGATCATTTCAGAGACCACCTTTGTTTTTCCACACCAGCACAGCACGGAAGCTCAGCATGGTCCCATCAGCTGCCACTCAGCCCCCACAGGCTGCACAGCCCACGGAAAGGATCACTGATGTAAAAAGGTGTGTGTGCTGCAGGTAGGCCAGGCGCCTGTTTATGCACCAAATCCAGCAAAGGCTGGGAAGCTGGGACTGAAGCCAAGGGCAAAGAGCAGGATCTGGACGATACCGCTGTGATTGCTTATCACTCTGCTTGATACTTGGCTTAGCAAAAGCAGGTTTCTCACTTCTCTGTACCTGCCTTCAATTAACGGATTTTGTGCCTGCAACACTAAATAAAAACGCCCAGAGCCTGCATGACGGCTGAGGCCAGGAGCTGCAGCACTGATATGGAATAAAGGAGCTTCTGTGACCTTCAAGAACAATTGCTGTGTTAAGTTGGGACCTCGGGCACTTGGCATTGAATTCAGCTCAGTGCAAATGCTAATTTTCTTTCTCCTGCCTCAGCCAAGGTTCTCGATCTCCAGTCGAATTGTGCAGTCACTTAGGGAAATGCTGCACTGCTCTGTCACCTTTGCAAGAGCAGGTCTGAGGAGTAGCTCTGGGGAGCAGCTCTCCCACCAAGGTTCTTGAGGTTACCAAGCCTGTCTTGCTCCTCTTCACTTCTCTATGGCTTTGGTAGCAGGGGTCACACTCCAGACAGGAACAAAGCTCACTTCCTCAAACACAGCCTGAAGTAGCATTTCTGTCACCTCTGCCTCCTCTTCCTCAGAAGTCAGCTGCAAGGAGAGGACAGCCCTGGCCAGGATCTGATGTGCACAGCTGGACACAGACACCCCCGGATCCAACAGCTGGACCTGAGTCTTGCTGGATTCAAAGACTAGTGGGAAGAATTCCCCAAAACAATCTGAGACCTAATCACCTGACAGGTGTGGTTTTTTCCACTTTCTGCTCTCCACATTAAAGGAAATTGGTGGATTTGCATTTTCCTTCACAATTCCTTACTTATTCCTTCTGACTCTGCACAACAGCTACTAGGGTAGCGCAAGGAGCAAGAATGGAAGTCCAACCAGAATTAATAGATTCTTTCCTGGCTCAACTCCCACACTAGGGACTAACAGGGATGCTCTGCAGAGGTTATCTCACTCCAGGCAAACACAGCAGGGCTGATTCTCCCACTTCAAGGCATGATGAAAGTGGACACAAGTTTCCTTTTGGAAAGGTCCAATACAATGCTTCTTTCTTCAGAGATTTTATCCTCCTTTTTTTTGAGTGACTGTCAAACAAGACATGTCACAGTGCCCTCAGGTAATCACCACATGCTTGAGGTTTTGCAAGCACTAGTCAAAATGTACTAGCACCTCAGAAGAGAGATTTTCCAGTTTCTTGTCTATTTGTTCTACTAACAAAAGGCCACTTTGGTTGTTCGATGCAGCAAGAACAGGGCAGAGAGCAGAGTCAGCACCACTCTCGAGGACCTGAAGCTCATTTTCAGCTGGACCACAGGTTCCTTCAGCTCATGCCTCTCGAGGCAGTGTGAGAACACGTTCAACCTCCAGCAGCTCTTCTCCTTCTGCACCACCTTGGCTTCCATGGCTCTGCAGCTCCAGACTACCCGAACTGGAGGCGCTCTGGCTGTGTCCAACAGTCCCTACAGGCACCTTTCCCTCATTAATTGCTTTCCAGAGCAGAATGTTTCCAAACTGAGGCCACTAGAGGCCACCACCTTGTCTTCTTACTCCATGGGCTGAAGTCGCAGGTTTGCAGTGATCTGCAGAGCTGAAGGACCAACACAAACTGCTCATGCCTGTATTTCTCTTGAAGACCACAATTCTGTAATTACAGGAAAGTCTCTGTGCAGTTAAAGGTTCCTACCTGCTCAATGAACAAAGAGTTTGGAATTTAGACATATTCAGTCCTTTCTCCTTCTCCTCCTGGCTCAAACATCCACACTTATTTTCTCCCCTGAGAGAACAAGAGCCTTTACAGCAAGAATCCACAACATCATTGTGCTACTTATTGCAGCAGAAGATGCAGCACAAGCCAACGGTCCTTTCAAAGCTATGTGCTTGGTAGAAACGGGAAGTTTCAAATAGAAACAGAGTTGGAACCTCCTCCAGGGTGGCAGGAACTCGTTTCCGTCAGCGCGCGGTGCCAGGAGAGCTCTCAGGTGGGTCCTTCCTTCTGAGAGCAGCTCGAACCTGCTCATGTTCAAAGGGAAGGAAAGCACGGGCAGAGCAAAGGGGATGCTCATTCTGTGACCACGAGCACTGAAATACAGCGGAACGTGAGGCAGCGCTGCCGAACCGGGGTGAGGCTTTAGGGCTGCGTGGGCAGCCCGACGCTGCCTTGGCTCTGCAGGGCTCCCCTCGCGTGCAGAACCGTCCTCGAAGCCGCGGCACGGGAGCGAGAAGGCGCCGGAGCACCAGCGGCCATGGCTCGTGACAGCAAGCCATGCTGCACATCCCACCAGGAAGCAAATTCCTCTTTGCGGGAATTATCCCAGGCTGCCGTGGCCTCCCAGTGACATGCTTTGGGAAGGGAGTATAGGAACACAACCACTCTGTGTTTTGTCCTGGCCAGTGTGCGTGAGGTCAAAAGCCAGCTTTGTCTTCTTACCCATCCGGAGAGAACCTCAGCGGCTTAACTTGGGCTGCAGACTAGTCAGAGCACAGGGGGTCAGCACACTGGAACTCAGTGATGCCACAAAAGGTTAGTTTGGGAAGGCATTTAAGGAGAACAGCTTTCACCATTCTCAGATCAAACAGCAGAACAAATCAAACATAGGAGCAATCAGATGAATGAGAACAGGACAGTTTATTAGCATTTCACGTTTGGAGAACAGGGCCATTAAAGCAAGTTCTGACTGCAGAAAAGAAAATGAGATCCTTCCCATGGACACCTTTAACATCCTCCTCCTGGGTGACAATCCCCAAAGACATGAATACGAAGCATAAAAAATTGAATAGACACAGTGAAGATTATTTCTTACCTTCATTTCCTCCTCCATTTCAGAGAGTTTCCGCTCCAGGGCTCGCTTCTCCTGTTTACAAGGATTCATAACAAAGAGGGTCACAAGGATTTAGAAGAAAAATTTACAGTATATTTTCTTTTAAAGAAAAATAAGAGTCTTGTGTTTCTGTAGCAGCATTCCCTGAAGAGCATCCCAAAGCAAGACAGAGGTTACAACCAGGAGTTGATCAGATGGGACAGGGCAGCTGGCAAACTAGCAGGGATACATGCTGGGCCTGTTTGGGCAGATCCCAAGCTCTATTCATACCCCTAATGAAATTATCCTCCATTTGCAGTGATTCCAGTTCTCAGGAGTTGCTGATGTAATGTGATTTTGAGCTCTGTAGATGAAGCCATGGATTTATACTTCACTAAAGGTGGCAACGAGAAAAGTCACTGAGCTGCTCAAATAGGAAACAGAACAAGGAAATTCCCTGCCTGGAAATCCTGTTTCTCCCAGATAATCCAGGGCTGCAAAGCTGACTGCTTTGGGTGCATTTTGAGAAGTGAGGATTAGACTCTGCCATGTGAGCGGCCTCAGCTAAGCCCATGCCAAGGAGGGGAGATCTGGGCTCCTTCAGTGGCTTTCCCAACATGAAGGGGCTCAAACTGCACCAGGGACATGCCCTGAGAAGGGGGAAGTGGGAAACATGCATCAAGAACAGGATTTACACTCTCTGCCCTGCTCCTTTGCTCTATGCAAAGAGCCATGAGGCCAGGAGAGTGAGGAAAAGGCAGCTTCTGAGTGCGCTGTGGATGATGAGTTCTGAGTCACTTTTTGCCCACAGCACGGTTCATCCAGGGATTCATCAGTGCAAAATGCATGAGCCATCCTGGAAACAGTTAATGCATCTTCACTGAGAACAGCTGGACACGTTTTTACTTTCTAACTCTCAGAATCCTGTATTTGTGGCTGCTGTGATCCTAATTCAACAGAAGTTATGCAGGATGTTGCCTTGACTTCAACAAGGCCAAGTTCAAGGTTCTTATCCCTGGGCTGGGACAATCCTTGGTATCAACCCAGGCTGGGGGATGAAGGGATTGGGAGCAGCCCTTCCCCCACCATCCCAAACCAGTCTTTATCTGTAAGGATCAAGAATGTTTTAAAGCAAAATGGACCAACAGTCCCTCAGTGTGATACAATCCGTTGGTCCGCAGCTGCTTAAAACGAAAGAGAGGAATCAGAATGAAGCTGATGTGAAAAGAGAGCAGCAGAGTCTCAGGCCCTGGAAAGGTCAGAACACAATTATCACTGTGCACTGCTCCTCAAGGCAAAAATACAACTTATCTTTTAATTAACACTTCCCTTCTAGAAATGACTGCCCTGCACAGCAACACGAGGCACAGGCTGCGACTCAGAAGAAAGCAGAGACACGTACCCTCTTCTCCATCTCCAGCATGCTGGACCGGTCAGAAGTTTTCTCCTGTTTCTGCTATGGAAATTAAAAATAGAAAGTGATTAAACCCAAGAGCACTCACAGAGTGCTGCACAAAGGCCAAGACAGCCCACAGATGCTCTTGCCTGGGATGCAACAAGTTGATTTTCGAAATGACTCGCTTATTTCTGTCTCCTTTATGGCACCTTCCCTCCCAAGAACATCCTTCCAGGAGCTTCCCTCCCTTACCCATCCTGGAACAAGTGTTGGTTTGTCATGGCCAGTGCTCAGTTTCTCCAGTCAGGACCTGGGTTTTCCCTTACCTGGGCTGCTTTTTCCAACTTTGCTTTGATATCAGCCAGCTCAAGCTGGGCTTCTTGCAGCTTTGACTTCAGCTTTTGATTTTCAGACAGGGCGCTCTCATATAACTGAAATGCAAAACAAGAGCTCAATTAACCAGGCTGCCCCTGGTTAATTAACCCTATCCCACCACGCTGCTCTGAGCAGAGGTATGCCCTCAGCACTGAGCTGAGGGGTTCACTTTGCTCCCACATCAGGAGATGAGAAGGGAAAACAAAACCAACTTGGATGCTTTACTTATGTTTTCATAATTCATGAATGAGAAATAAGAAAACTGCAGTTGAATTTTGTAGGGAGTTTAAACACAGCCAAGAGGCAAAAAAAGAGATGGTTTTAATTTAGGTAGTTCTTTACTCACAGGATGGTGAGGCCCTGGCACACCTGCCCAGAGAAGCTGTGGCTGCCCCATGCCTGGAAGTGTCCAGGTCCAGGTTGGACAGGGCTTGGAGCAACCTGGGCTAGTGGAAGGTGTCCCTGCCCATGGCAGGGGGTGGAATGGGATGAGCTTTAAGATTTCTTCCATCCCAAACCACTGGACTCTTTGAAAGAGAGAAAATGAAAATAAACATCTTCTCTTTCTTCCCATTGATTCTTGGGGCTGGTTTCTGCAGCAACAGGCAGGTTCTGTGGTGTGTGCAGTGACAATGACACGTTTCAAAAATCCTACTTTCTTATAGTCCCTGTTGCTCTCCTCCTCTGGCCGGCTGCTGAGGGCGGCGAGCCGGTTCTCCCGGCGGCTGTAGGCACTGGAGCGGCCGGAGGCACGGTCGCTGTAGGACGAGTCACTCGAGGTGGGGTTCGTAGCTGCTTCCAACCTGAAACAGGAGGAAGATCCAGCACTGTGGAGCTGCGGTAACTTGGAAGAGCCAGCGCAGGGCCCAGCTGGATGGGACTGGAGGCCATGGCAGACCCGGCTGAGCCGGGGCTCTGGGCTCTGTGGGAGCACCCCCCACTCGGCCCTGGGGACTGCTGCCCAAAACCCACAGCCACCACCACCACAACAACTGAAAAAAACCCCCAAGGTGCCAGCCCAGCCCCCCATGGGCAGTGACTTCCCACGAACCTCTCACCTCCATGGTGGGAACGAGCTCCGTTTCTAAGAGGGCATTGAGGTAAATAATTTGGGGAGTAAAGAATACAAGCAAACTGGAGCCACAGCTGAGCTCAGGAAAGGACCAAATAGTCAGTACCAGACTGGATTTGAAGCAGAAGGAATCCTCAAAGCCATACAAAAACATGCTGCCAATAAATATTACACAGAAAAAAAAAATGAATAAAAGAAAATTCTTACCTGGAAAGTCTTTCATGCTGAAGGAAAAAAAAAGAAAGAAAAAAGTAATTAATAATGGGGAGAATCAAAGGTTCAATTCAAAAACTGCAGAGCTTCCAGGCAGCAGCGATTTCCCACCTCAGATACCAGCACCCAGCTCATGCCAGGCTACACAGAGATTTCCCCGCCCAAACTGGGAATCTCCAATCTCTGCCTGAATCTTCAACTGCTTCAGCTCTGAAGCATTTATTTCGCTCACCTAAGAAATCCTGAACCTTGCTGATCAAATCCTCATTTCCATAATTGAAATTCCTTCCCTGGAATCCAAACTAATCTATTGTTCCCCTTTTCCAGTGAAGTTATTCTTCCTGACTTCAACTACTGTGCTGTGTGAGATGTGGGTGAGGGGGATCAACAGACACAGGGATCTCCCAGTGTTTGTGCTGAACTTGAGAAAGTAACACTCTTCTCTCCATGGGCAAGTACCTCCCCATGAAGAAAAGCTTCACCATGGCACAGAGAGACACAACAGCAGCTGCAGGAGGGAGGGAGAAGACCCTTACAGCAGGGTGCTTGAAGCCTGTGTTGGGTTCTTCTTTCCCCATCAACCTCCGCTGTGCTGTCCTCATGCTGCCCTTGGACATGGAGGGGCTGGAGCATGTCCAGAGGAGGACAATGAAGCTGGGGAAGGGTCTGGAGCAGCTGAGGGAGCCGGGGGGGTTCAGCCTGGAGAAAAGGAGGCTCAGGAGGGACCTTCTGGCTCTGCACAACTCCCTGACAGGAGGGGGCAGCCGGGGGGTTTGGGCTCTGCTGCCAGGGAACAGGGACAGGACAAGAGGAAACGGCCTCAAGTTGTGTCAGGGGAGGTTCAGGTTGGATATGAGGGAAAATTTCTTCCTTTTAAGGGTGGTCAGGCCCTGGCACAGCTGCCCAGAGCAGTGGTGGAGTCACCATGCCTGGAAATGTTCAAAAAATGTGTAGATGTAACACCTGGGGACATGGTTTAGTGGTGGACATGGCAATGCTGGGGGAATGTTTGGGTTCAATGATCTTAGAGGGCTTTTCCAACTTAATTCCACAATTCTATGAAAATTCTACAGAGGCTGGATGTGGTAAACCATCATTTCAATAAAGTTTTCTGGATCAAACAGTTCCTTCCCACAGTTGCATAAATCCAGTGGTGATGGCATCACTGTCCCCCAGGACATGGCACACTGACAGTCACCTCCTCCACGAGGTTTGTCTGACAGACATATACTCAAATTCCAGGTGCATTCCAGCTCTTTATGGTCCCTTGAACTGGAAGTTGAGCGCAATATTCCTCTGCTGGTTTATCAGTAGCATCATTGTTCTGAGTGAGCACAAACCTCCCACAGGCACTTCCAGCCAATTCCCCACGCTCTTTTTAATAGAGCCAACACAAAGGACATCACAGAGCAGATGAGGGGTCAGGCTTTTAGTGCCCAGACATGCTCGTGCTGCCTGTGCTGTCAGCTACACCAGTAAATCCTTGCTGGCAGGCAGATTTGCTGCCTGTCTGGCACTTCAGACCTCCCGCTCCAGCCTGGCACCCAGACAATGCCCCTGGTCCTGGGCAGGGATCTGGGAGTACACCCCATGGAGAGAGGAGTTAAGGCACCCATTACACGGAAGAGGAGGGTGGAGAAGTGACCCAGCCACCTCTCCGCTCAAAGCCAGAGGAGCACGGGGGCAGGTCCCAGAGCATCCCACCCTGTGCCCAGCTCTGCCTGCTGCTTGCCAGGACATGGCCACCTATTACCTGCACCTGGCTACTGACTTCTTAACTCATCCCACCCTAATGTGACCCTCATCCTGCATCCTGATTCAGGACGGGAGGGTCCCCAGGGAGTCTGCAGCGCGTGGGCTCTGCAGCACAGCCTCTGACACGCTGTGCTGTGAGCTCACCAGCGCCAGATAAATGAACCGACGGGATCCGGCACGCGGAGCCTCGCGGATGGACCCCGCGCTCAGACAGAGCCGCTGCGTGCAGGGATCGAAAGGACAAGCAAACCCTACTGTGAATTAGCACGTTCTCCCTCCAGCTGTGCCCACAGGGCCACCCTCAGCCAGGCTCTTGGGCAGGTCTAGTGCCAGCCCCACCCTGTAGACACCATCACCAAAGCTCCAGGAGGCCGTCCTGGTGCAGGCACGGGCCCCGAGCCACAGCAGTGGGTCCAGCCTGCTATTACTTTATTTGCTCTAATAAAATCTCTCTCCTCTTTTCATCTTACAGGAGAGAAACCTCCCAAGGAAGACAGCAGATGCATTTCCACCATGGCTAAGCCCTGCTGCACCTCCACAAGTCATGTTGGATGCTGTCTGGGAAGCATCTCATGCGACTCAATGCCCGGCAGCTGCCTGATGTCACGACAGGGACACAGCCCTCTTGTCCAAGCAGCTGTGCCTTGGGCCATGCTCTGTGTGAAACCTGAAGGCAGCAAGTTAGGACAGTTTCTGCACAGCTGGTCTCTGGCACAGGGCTGTTGTTAGAAAGACAGACCACAAATCCAACCAGATCCTGGGCTCATGCAGGGCAGGGGGGGATTCTGCCCCTGTGCCCCGCTCAGCTGAGAGCCCACCTGCAGAGCTGCCCCCAGCCCTGGGATTCCAGCATGGGAGGGACGTGGAGCTGCTGGAATGAGTCCAGAGGAGGGCACAGAGATGCTCCAAGGCCTGGAGCCCCTCTGCTCTGGAGCCAGGCTGGGACAGCTGGGGGTGTTCACCTGGAGAAGAGAAGGCTCTGGGAAGACCTTAGAGCCCCTTCCAGTGCCTAAAGGGGCTCCAGGAGACCTGGAGAGGGACTTTGGACAAGGATCTGGAGTGATGGGACAAGGGGGAATGGCTTCCCACTGCCAGAGGGCAGGGATAGATGGGATATTGGGAAGGAATTTTTGGCTGTGAGGGTGCTGAGGCCCCGGCACAGGGTGCCCAGAGCAGCTGTGGCTGTCCCATGCCTGGAAGTGTCCAAGGCCAGGTTGAATGGGGCTTGGAGCAACCTGGGCTAGTGGAAGGTATCCCTGCCCATGGCAAAGGTGGGACTGGATGAGCTTTGATGGTCCCTTCCCACCCAAACCAGTCTGGGATTGTGGGATTTCCTGTTTTCAGCCACACACACGCTGATCTCTCCGTGGTGCTTTGTTAGCTGAGCTTTCAACATTTGTTTCTCAAACCTCTCAGCAGCCTGACAGCTCCTTTTGAAACTTGGCCCAATGACCCAATCTCCCCTGAAGAGCCAGAGAAGGGAATTACAGTGATTAACAAGGCTCTTGTTGAAAGTTATTTGTGCACTTTATGCTAATCCCCTTCAGTGACGACTTGTGCTATGATGACAAATGGCTGGGCAAGTAACCCACTCCTTAGCAAGCCTGAATTTACTTCAGAAAACGCACCTGCTAATGGATTTGAACAGTGCTGAGAAACACCACGTGGCTGGGCAAGGTGACATGGAAACCAGGCAATGAACCCAAGCAGGTCCCCGAGCCAGCCTGGGCGCTTGCAGCAAGAGGAAAAAGCACTTCTGTCCTTTTTTTTCCTTCAAAGAAATGAGAATTTCCATATGCAGGGAGAGCAGGGGCATGCTTCCACAAAGGAAGGGTGGGGTAAGAAAGGAATCACTTTAAACATACACAGCAAAAAGGGGGGAAACCCCCCAGGTTTATTGTATTTACAACTTTCCCGTGATGGATACTGAGATGGATTGGTTCAGACTGTGACTGTCTCTATGTGTTTACAGAGAAGCAAAGTGCCAGATGAGAGGGGAGGACCCGCATCATTCTTGCTGCTGCCAGCATTGAGCAGAGCTACCCTGCAGTAACCTGGAATCATGGAGTCACAGCACCATTAAGGTTGGAAATGCCCTCTAAGAGAAGAAAGAGAAGCTGGGGAAGAGTCTGGAGCACCAGGAGCAGCTGAGGGAGCTGGGAAAGGGGCTCAGCCTGGAGAAAAGGAGGCTCGGGGGGACCTTCTGGCTCTGCACAACTCCCTGACAGGAGGGGGCAGCCGGGGGGGTCGGGCTCTGCTCCCAGGGAACAGGGACAGGAGGAGAAGAAACGGCCTCAAGTTGCACCAGCGGAGGCTCAGGTTGGATACTGGGAAAAATTTGTTCCCTGAAGGGGTGGTCAGGCCCTGGCACAGGCACCCAGGGCAGTGGTGGAGTCACCATCCCTGGAAGTGTTTAAAAAACATGTGGATGTGGCACTTGGGACATGGGCTAATGGTGACCATGGCAGTGCTGGGGGAATGGTTGGACTCAGTGACCTCAGAGGGCTTTTCCAACTTCAGTGACTCTGAGATTCCACGATTCTATGAAGCACTGGAGTAGGTGTTTAACTGAGACATCCCTGCCATTTGTTCAAAGAGTGACAAACATCTGCAGAGGCTACTGGGATGTCACACTGGAGACACAGTTTCAGCGGAAAACAGCTTCTTTCCAGCTCAGTTCTGCCCTATGTTTGACCACGGCACCTTTGGAACCCTCTCCACGTGCTTCCAGCTGCAGCTGCTCCGTCAGCGCAGCCCCTGCTGGCCCTGCCCCATCCTCTCAAACAGCCCCAAAATATTCACTGGAATTCCAGCAGCATTGGCTGGTTCCCTGCACTGCTCATGGAAGCGAGGAAGGAGGTTGTTCGCTCAGAGATGCCATCCCAGAGCTGGAAATTCCAAGGTCAGAGTGAGAAGGTGAAGGACAAAACTCTCCTTCCTTCATTGCTGGGAAGAGAAGTTGGGAATGAAGAGCTGAGGCATCATGTGTGCACTTGACTGAGCTGGTGCAAGAAGGGTCTTTTCCTTCCTGACTTCCCTGAAGGAAACTTTTAGGATTTGTAAGGGGATGCTGAGAAACTGCTGTATCCACTCCTGCCATCATCAACAAATGCACCTGAGGCTTTTTTCTTTCCCTGGCAAATTTGGAGCAGCACTGCAGTTTTGCCCAGATTCTTTTATTTCCCTTGGGATCAAAATTCAACTGAAAACATCAAGAGCCAGGGAAGCATCGAGTTGTGAAATTATCCTTCCATCATCTAAACAGGGTCAGAGCACTGCAGGGGCTGGGCTGGGGGGAACATGCCGGGCTGGAGGCGGCTGTCCTGGTCCGGATCCAGCACGGCAGCCGAGCTGAGCCCCGGCGCTGCTGCCCCGACACCCAAGGGGGCGACTTCTAAAGGAAAACTAAAAAGCACGGAGCCCTTGCAGCCTTGCTCACAAGCTTCTGGTAATCCTCAGCTCTTAGAGCTCTCACCAGAGAGATTCCATCACCTTTCCTCCCGTCCATCTCATGGTGGGCAGCACATCCAGGTTGTGCTGGGGTGGTGGAGGACACTGAAGTGGTTCAGTGCATTTTGCCAGCTCAGAGATGATCCAACCCAGGTAAGCAGGAAATACATCAGGATCTGAGATGGGACCCAAGAAAAAGGGCAAAGAACACCACAGAACCATGGAATCACAGGATGGTTTGGGTTGGAAGGGACTTCCAAAGCTCATTCAGTTCCACCCCTGCCATGGGCAGGGACACCTTCCATCATCCCAGGTTGCTCCAAGCCCCGTCCAGCCTGGCCTTGGACACTTTCAGAGATTCTCAGGGTGCTGACACTGGTCAGTCTCAAGGAAAAGGCACAGCTGGGTACTGGCTCCACCTACCCAGAGTGTTGGGATGCAGCCTTGTGCCAGGAATACCATCCAGGGCTGATTTAAAAAATGTACTTGGAGTGTGGAGGGCAGGAGCCTTCCCTTAAAAACTCAGAAAATTTTGCAGCTGTTGGGAGCTCAGTGATGAATAATTAAAACCAAATTCCTCATGGAAGGTTTCAATAAAATGCAGCCCTGAACTGCAGTGCCAAAAGGGGGATTGGCCGCTGCTCGTGCCAAGGCAGAAACTGCCCTAATTGCTTCCAGTTGCGTTCTGTGGCTGAGGCTGGAGCCAGTGAAGGCACAATTCCCTACTATTTACATTTTTTCAAGAAAAAAGGAAAAAAAACAAACAAGGAAAAAAAGAGAAAAAATTAGATGCTTTGGGAACATTTTATGCTTCTTTATCTCCAACCGGCCAATCTCAGGACAGTGTACACTATTTTAAGAGAGCTGTCAAGGAATTTATTTTGGTGTATTTTGTCTCAGAAATCCTGATCAATGCCTATGATTAATTAACCACCATGTAATGAGACCCAGGGGCACAGCTCCAGCTCTGCCCTCCTTTAAGCAATGGGGGAAGTTTTAGAAACCCCTCAAATTTTATACTTGTGCTGGCAAATATCCTCTTCTTGAGCCATGTTTATTTTAGAAATCAAATGTAAAATAAAGCCAGCTGGTTTTGGTGTTCTTTCCCTTTTATAAGCAAAAGCCACTATGTTCCTGCAGTTACGTAGCTCGGCTGCTCCTACATGAGCTCCAATGTTGGGCCAGGCTGACATGTGTTCCAAAGGACAACCTCTCCCTCTTAGAAGCATGGAATGTCCTGAGCTGGATCCATGAGGATCGAGCCCATCTCCTGGCCCTGCACAGACACCCCAACAATCCCACCCTGTGCATCCCGGAGAGCCTTGTCCAAACGCTCCTGGAGCTCTGGCAGCCTCGGGGCTGTGCCCATTCATTCCCTGGGGAGCCTGGGCAGTGCCCCAGCACCCTCTGGGGGAAGAACCTTTCCCTGATCTCCAGCCTGAGCCTGCCCTGACACAGCTCCAGCCCTTCCCTGGCTCCTGTCCCTGTCACAGGGAGCAGAGATTGGAGCTGCCCCTCGGGAGGAGCTGCAGCCCCCGGTGGGGTCTGACCTCAGGCTCCTTCAGGCTGAACAGAGCAAGCNAATGAGACCCAGGGGCACAGCTCCAGCTCTGCCCTCCTTTAAGCAATGGGGGAAGTTTTAGAAACCCCTCAAATTTTATACTTGTGCTGGCAAATATCCTCTTCTTGAGCCATGTTTATTTTAGAAATCAAATGTAAAATAAAGCCAGCTGGTTTTGGTGTTCTTTCCCTTTTATAAGCAAAAGCCACTATGTTCCTGCAGTTACGTAGCTCGGCTGCTCCTACATGAGCTCCAATGTTGGGCCAGGCTGACATGTGTTCCAAAGGACAACCTCTCCCTCTTAGAAGCATGGAATGTCCTGAGCTGGATCCATGAGGATCGAGCCCATCTCCTGGCCCTGCACAGACACCCCAACAATCCCACCCTGTGCATCCCGGAGAGCCTTGTCCAAACGCTCCTGGAGCTCTGGCAGCCTCGGGGCTGTGCCCATTCATTCCCTGGGGAGCCTGGGCAGTGCCCCAGCACCCTCTGGGGGAAGAACCTTTCCCTGATCTCCAGCCTGAGCCTGCCCTGACACAGCTCCAGCCCTTCCCTGGCTCCTGTCCCTGTCACAGGGAGCAGAGATTGGAGCTGCCCCTCGGGAGGAGCTGCAGCCCCCGGTGGGGTCTGACCTCAGGCTCCTTCAGGCTGAACAGAGCAAGCGCCCTCAGCTGCTCCTCGTGCGGCCCCTCCGGACCCTTCCCTATTTCTGTGTCCCTCCTTTGGACACTCTCCAACAGCTTCAGATCCTTCTTACACTGAGGTGCCCGAAACTGCCCCCCTGACCCAAGGTGAGGCCATGCCAGGGCAGAGCAGGGCGCTGCTGAGGGCAGGAATCCTCCAGGAGCCGGCGCAGCCAGAGCCGAGCTGGAAGGAAGAAAAGCCAGGAGGAGGCTGCCTGGGACACCTCGGACCATCCCCAGCGGGTACAATGCAGGTCGGTGTTCCCCTCCAGCCCCATTTATCATTCCAGTCAGGAATGGCTGGGATCAAGTTTAGTTTTTCAGTGGGTGCAGAGTAATTTGAAGGTCTGGCTGAACTCTGCTTTTGAGAGTTATTTCGAGGTCATTGCCTCCCTCAGAACGCTGCTCCTCTGACCTGAGAGCTGTGGTTTGTGCAGCATCCCGTTAGCTCCACCGGCGTGATGGATGTGCTGCTTCCAGCTCGAGCCTGCAATTGTGCAAATGCAAGGATTCCAAAATCCCATGGATATGATTAATAATCCAGTGCAGCCAAACCACCTCCATGTAAACTCCAACTCCCCAAAGCCTGATGCAAAATATGTTTTCTCAAACTATAAATCAATAAACTTTGCTTAAGAAAAACTGCTATTACTGAAGCATAATATTAAAAGCTTCTCCAAGATGGAATAGTGGCTTTGGCAGCTGGCTGCAGCAGATCCCATCGTTTTCAGTACAAACAGCACGTATTTAATCAGGAACAAACATCCAGGGCTGTGAGGGACTGGAAGGAAGGAAAACATCTCCTGCCATCCGAAACAAGCTACAGTCAGATGCTGGTCTGTGCCATGTGTGCCATGGCCAGCCTGTGGCTCAGTGCTCCAAAACCCTCCCATGGTCCATGGGCTTTCCAGCAGCTGCAGTTTATTCCCATTGTCTCTTGGGGATAAAACTCGCCATGTAAAACATCAGGCTGGATAGTATTTTAATTTAGGAAAGGCCATAATTCTGAAACCCAGAGTTTGTTGCTCTTTTTTCCTTCTATTCTAAGGGATCAAATTTTATTGGTGAAAAATTTAATTTTGCAAAGCGACGTGATCTTAGACAAAACTCTCCAGACATGAGGAAATAAAAACTGAGCAGCCAAGTGACATGAGAGGAAAAGACTTCTGCTCCTAAATTTCTTCCAGATGAGAATGCCATAGGTCTGCAGGAACCCCTTCCCTGCCCTGCAAAAGCTCTGGCAGGATGTTCTCAGGTGTTTCATCTGGGACTTTAACAGCTCTTGAGCCACCAGTGAGGGTGAGAGCTGCCAACAGCCAACCCAGCAACTTTTCAGTGCAAAGTTCACTCCAAAATCCAGTGAACACCTCCTGAGCCAGCAGCCACATTCCCACAACAGCACTGTGGGCACAGGCAGCGCATGGCAGCGAGACTGGAATCATGGAATCACACAACTGTGAAGACTGGAAAAGCCCCCTAAGACCATCACGCCCAAATGTTACCCCAGCACTGCCATGTTCACCACTAATTCACGTCCCCAGGTGCGATATCCCAGGTGCCACATCCACATGTTTTTTAACACTTCCAGGGATGGTGACTCCACCTCTGCCCTGGGCAGCCTGAGCCAGGGCCTGACCACCTTTTCAGGGAAGACGTTTTCCCCAGTATCCAACCTGACCCTTCCCTGGGGCAACTTGAGGCTATTTCCTCTTGTGCTGTCCCTTGTTACCTGGGAGAAGAGAATGATCCCCACGCAGCAGTGCTGGGTTAATGCTTGGACTCAGTGATCTCAGAGGGCTTTTCCAACCTTAATGGTTCCATGATTCTATGATCCTATGCACCACCTCCCATGAATAGCACAAGCAGAGCTGCCAGTACACAGGGAAATGGATGAACCGAGCTCTGTCTCTCTTCCAGCCCTACTTTTGATGGGTTTGTGCTTATTTTATGAAAAACAGAACTCTAGTGGGCTCCTGCAGGGAAGCAGACACTAGTTTCCAGCTCAGCAGGATGAAGTGGTTTGCAGCTCACAGAGGTTCCTCCCACTCTCCCCATCACTGCTGTGGCTGCTCATTCCCATCCCGCAGCACTTCCCCCTCTCTCTGTCCCTGGCTTTGTGGCTGTACCGTGAACTGACCCAAATGAAGGGTATCTTCTTTCTCCTCCTCTCTTCACCCCTTTTACAGTCCCAACTGATTCCCTGCTCTGGTGGAACCTCAAGTTGCCCCTGACCTTGTGACCTCCCGCAGTGAGCCGTGGTTTCAAGGCTGAGCTGTCCCAAGGGATTGCTCTCCAACTGCTTAACCAGCTTCTCCAAAGGCAACACCTCTGACCAGGCAGCTGAGGGTCAAACGGGAGCTTTAAATGAGGCTATAGTGTTACATCAGGTCCTTTCCAAATCATCCATGACCACTCAGAGCCTTTAATAGTTAACAGACTCCCTGCTCCAGCTTTGGCTTGGATCAATTCTGCTGCTTGGGAGGGAGGAGAGCTGAAGGAACTTCAGCCTCAGGGACAGAAGCCATTCACCCCACAGGTCAGAGCACACGCCCTGACCCATCTTGTTTATACATCCAGATGCAGAAGCATCGTCTGGCTACCGAGTCACAGCAGGGAACATCTCATGGGTAGTGCCCTGGGAATGACCAGAAGTTCCCGTTATGCTTCCAGATATAGACATTTACAGAGGAAAACTCCAAAAAAAAACCCCCAGGACAAACAATGTAGAAGGATTTCATCCTGATACCCATCTGAGAAACACAATGCTTGAGGAATAACCAGGGATAAACAAAGCAGGGTGCTGGAGAACACAGATGAAGTTTGATTGTCTGAAAGTTCAAGATTCAGTATCCCACATTTCTTGTTGGCTGCTGGGAGAGAAGGGAATCATTTCCACAAACACTGCGTAACCAGTCAGCAATCCAGAAATTAGATAGAAACCGTCATGAGACAACTTACTTGAACCAGTTTCAATTTATGCAGCATCACTTTCATCACAACCAAACAGGTCCAAGCCACTAAATGGAAACCCAGGAAGATAAAGGTTCCTGGAGAAATATTTTCATTACACTTTTTATTCTCTAACACATTGGCAGTGGCAGCACAGCAAATTAAATGATTCATAGAGGAAAACCCCATGTGAGAATAAACCTGTGACCAGGAATATCTGAAACAGATGGAACCTGTTGCAAAAACACCACAGAGCAAAACCTGACCATCTGACACATTTATAGACCAAACTCGAGGAAGGCTGTAATCCTACCAGGCATTTCTAACGACCTCCCAGCACTCTGGGACATTGGCTTTTTACATGGGCAAGTGGGGGGACAGTTTTAAAGTAAGGGAGGAAAGATTTAGACCAGATGTCAGGAAGAAATTCATCCTGCCCCATCCCTGGAAGTGTCCAAGGCCAGGCTGGATGGGGCTTGGAGCAACCTGGGCTAGTGGAAGGTGTCCCTGCCCATGGCGGGGGTGGGACGAGATGAGCTTTAAGGTCCCTTCCAACCAAACCATTCTGGGATTCTGTGATTCTGTGATCACTTATACAGCAACACCAACCCTGTCAGTGTGATTTGCATGCCGAGCACCTGCAGCTCAGCCACTCACATTTTTGTGCATTAGCTTTTCTTTTTGCTGTAAGATTCACGTTGCTTTCCTGACGTACGTGCGCGCACGACCGTCGCCAGCCTGGGTGCATTTGCTGCCATGGTAATCAGTGCTCAGAGCACTGCTCAGAGCACCACGGGCTCCGTGTGGGGGCTCGTTAACAGAGACCGTGATTTGGGAACTGCTGCTTTTTATACTCAAGTATTACTATCAAGTGACTTGGTGAAAACATACGGCCCATAAAAGGTGATGCTCCTGCATCCCATATTTCACCCAGCACGGCTCCTTCAGATGCTCCAGTGAAAGGCAGAATAAAATAAATCAGTGCAGACCACTGCGTACACTTAGAGCTTTATTGCTGAGCCCTTCCTGATAAAAATTCAGCTGGAAAGCTCAGGTTATGTGCTCTAAAGGCAGCTTAATGAGGGAGAGATCTAACATCAGAGGGAAGGAGCCTTGCAGTGAAACCGTGAGCATGGACAGAACAAGGAGAATTATAGAGAATCTCTTGAGAAGTGAGTAACAACCATCAAGTGGCTACTTCACAACTGGGCTGGGCAGAGAATGGACTGAGAGCAGCCCTGGTGAGAAGGACGTGGGGGTGCTGGTGGACGAGAAGCTCAGCGTGCCCCGGCCACGGGCCCTGGCAGCCCAGAACCCCCCCGTGTGCGGGGCTGAGCCCCCAGCGTGGGCAGCAGGGCAGGGGGGGATTCTGCCCCTGTGCCCCGCTCAGCTGAGAGCCCACCTGCAGAGCT
>VWZW01004552.1:30353-65470 GCA_013397115.1 Edolisoma coerulescens
CCAAACCATTCTGGGATTCTAAGTGATGGCAGCCACACAGATGCAGCCACTACTGAACCAGCAGCCCACAAACATCAATGACAATTTTAAGTTTTGATGGTCCTTTTTACAGCAAAAAATATCAGCTAACAAATCAAGAAGGAGAGGTTTATAAAAAAGGGGAATGTTTGACAAAGAGGTGGGAAACAACTGAAAAGCTGCAACTGGAATCTCTGCAGTAAGTTGGGGGTGTGCATTCTCCTTAACTTTTGTTTTCCCACCTAACCAACATCCCATGGAGAAGCACAAGGGTTACAAAGTACCACAACAAATAGATGGATAAGCCTAATCACAAACAACATGGTACTTCCTATGAAAGAGTGACCGGCCCAGCAGTAACAGGAATTAAAAAAAAAAAAAATTTTCAGTCCTTGACTTCACTCTCACCCTTCCAATCCTGTCATTTATTTGCTTAAATGCACACAACAGGTTTCATGCCACTGGATGCCTATTACATTCTTGGAAGTGAATATTATTTTTTTCAGGAAGAGAAACCTCAAGCTAAATCACTGTGGTGCAAAACATGATGAAAAGGTACCCACTGCCAAACACTTGAAACTTGTGCCAAATAATGGGACGATCTGAACTGATTTCAAAGGGGTCTGAGTTTCCTCTTTTGAGGAACATCCTCATTAAAGTAACATTTACCCTGGGGGATTTAGCAGTATTTGGGTATTTTAGTTTGTGGAGGTCCTGGGGCTATGGGACGGTGCTGACCTGGCACAGGGACCAACACCCCACTGTCACCATAAGCTCCAGGGAGGATATTCCCTCTCTTATGGATTGCATGAGTTCACTGCAAAGTGCCCCCCTTCCTCAGCTGTGCATTTGGGGAATTTCCATCAATCAAAGGAAGAAAAACCCCAGGCATTATTATCCTAACTCCTAAGGAGGAGTATTCCAAGCAGCAGCGCAAGTGCAGAGGGAATGCCACGGGAAACTGCTTGGCAAATGACATTTAATGCAGCTGTTTGGCACCGATACCTGGGCAAGCCAAACCTCCTTTGCTCTGCCTGGTTCTCCAAGAGTTTTCTCCCTGTGTGCACCATCTGTGAGGCTCCTGCCTGCTCATGTGTGCTCGCACCCCTGCTCAGCTGGGAATGCTTAGAGCCCAGAGCTCTGCTGGTATCAATGGACTGGATGGAAAGATAAAAGGCTCCAAGATATCACATTCCTACCTGCTTTATGAAGGGTGACTCCTTGTGGCACACGCCTATCACTGTGGGCATAGGGGAGTGGGTGGGGAGGAATAAACACATGGGACAAACCCAGAGTAAACCAAACTCCGTTACTTCTCTTGCTCGTGGCAAAATTACATTGTCTTGGAGAAAGAGTTAACTCAGATCCTTGTTTTAGCCTGAAGTCAATCCTTCCCTAATTAGCCTTTTACGGCATGGGCTATTTCCATAACCCAGATAGCACCAGGGCTGTTTCCTACGCTGACTGAGTCGATGCTGCTGCATTCCCCACCTGGTTTCTCCCTACTGATGCTGTGGAGACACAGCTGGCACTGCCTTACCACTGCAAGGACCTCCATGCTCAGGTGTTGGTTTTCATCAAAACCTCACTGCCACAAGAAGCTCTTCTCCAGGCCCTCTCTTTCCCTCCTGGCACCTTTCTGTAATCACCTGAGAACTCCCACCACCTTCTCCAACACCCACAGCTCCCTAGGAGCCTGCAAATCTCATTGTGGTGATGGACATAGAAACCAGCACGACCTCTACCCACATGAGAGCTCCCACCACCTTCTCCAACACCCATGGACCCCTAGGAGTCTGCAGCCCCCCCCATGGCTCTGGACAGAGGAACCAGCTCCTCCTGTCATCTGCTCCAGGCACAGCTCAGGGCTCTTGGGAGATGTTTGTCACTCGCTCGTATGCCCAGATGCATAAGAGGGAGAAATGAGTCAGTCTGAACATGTCTGACCTTAAAAACTTGGGGTTTGAAAGAAATGAAACCATTTCCAGCACACTGGAATGGTTCCCCACCTGTTATCAGGCTGGTGATCAATACTGCAGCCCTTTAGTGAGGAATGGTAAACGCAGTGGTTAAACTGATGAGGGAAGCCCACGGGGAATAGTTTTAGATTATCTGAACCATCCCAAAGACACTCCAGCGGCAGAGGGAAGAAACCACCTGCTCCTGATTACAGGTAACAGCCCAGGGCAACCAGCAGCCACAGAAGCCTCGAGGCTGAAGTTCCTGAGGTCAGGAACTGCTTCCATTAATGCCACAGCAGCAGGCTAAATCTCAAATATTTTGGGCAATACTTTTTCCAGACCAAGATCTGTCCCTTCCAACAGAGCAGACAATACATATCTGATTTGAGCAAATACCAGTGCTGGAATTAATTTAATGCTCCCACCTAAAATTAGCCTGGCTGTTAAAAACTAATTCCTCCAGGCTTTGACTCCAGCATGATAATATTTCTTGATGGTGAAGAGGCTGCCTGTACAACGATACGGACCCAGAGGGTTTGTGACAGCTTCTCCCATGGCTCTGGAGCTCTCAGCAATACTGCTGGGAAGCATTCCCAACTTTCCAACACCTTGGGAGAGGAAGATAGCTCTGGTTTGGGGAGTACAGGTAACTACCTTGACCTGCCTCCCGCTACAGGTGGTTTTCTTCAATTTTTTTGTGGTGTTGAAATTATTAAACTACAGCACAGGCCAGCTCAGCCCCAGGGGTTAAAGTTGAACACAAACCTTGTTTCACCAGCGATATCAAAGTATTTATGGAAAAAGTGCAGTTTAACAAGCTGGTCAGGTTCTCGTTTTCACCAGGGAGGTTTTCATCCAGCAGCAGCCTACCAGGAGAGCCATGTTCCAGGATAGGGGGAAACTACCATCCCAGCAATTCCCTACACCACTAACACAGCTCATCCCAGTGCAGGGGCTCTGGCAGCTGCTTAAAACCTGTTGCTGCAGAGGCACCATCCCAAGTTTTATTTAAACCATCCTCTTTCCGCAAGAAACCACAGCCACAGGTCTCCAAGGGTAAGACAACAAACCGCCACCAACGGGCTCTGCTCAGAGCATGTGCTGAGCAGGGTAATACAGAAAGGAAAAAGCTGCTTACTCTGAGTGTCTTTGCGATCGGGGAAGGAGAGGACGGGGGAGAGTCTGACTGAGCCTTCCTGCTGCGAGTATATTCCTTACTCCTGGTGTACAGGGACGACATGGCCTCGCGGGCTGGGTGTCTGTGAGAAGCAACACCAGTCTTGCTCTCCTGTCGCTCTACGGTGCTGGGCAGGTCCTTCTTCCAAGGTCAGAACAAACTAATTAAACTATTCACAGCTCTGGTAATTAAACCCTGCTGTTTAGGGTGTATAATTTTAGGCATTAATCTGCTGCAGGAAGAGCTGAGGCTCCACAATGTTTCTTGTCCGAGCAGAAGCAGAGAAGGTGTCAAGGACTCGCTGTGCTCCAGTGCCGGGCGCTGCTCCGTGCCAGCCTCACCGCCTGGGCCCCGTCCCGACTTCTCCGCAAAAGGACATTTCCCCTCGTCCAGAGCGTGCCACAGGCCCAGAGGGATCAACCTCTCCCCAGAACTGCAGGAGGCAGAAACTCCCGGCTCAAGAAGAGAGCTGGAAACTGGCTGGGTTTATCTAGACACGAAGCTTTTGCCAAAAAAAGCTAAAAAAAAGGAAAGGAAAAGCAAACCCTGATTTACTCCGGAGCGCGGCCGCGAGCTCTGCCCTTGCTGCATGGAGCCGCACGTTTTAAGTGAAACACAAAAGCATAAATCAGGAACAAATGCTGGTTTGGAAAGGGGCAGTCCTGCTGAAGTTGGGTTTTGTTCCATCCTCCTCCTCCACCTCCTCCTCCTCCTCCCCCCGCCCCGGCGCCCTTACCCACGCACAGGCTTCTCCCGTCCCTCCCCGCCGCTGCCTTCTGACATTCTGACATTCCAGATCCTGACTCGCTCCAAGAGGAATGCTGGAGGGCAGCCAGCAGCAGCGATTCACTTTCAGCTTGGGATTTGGGCTGCCAAACTGGGTTTGGGATTGGTCTTGGGATTTGGGCAGGAAAAAAATAGAAAGGGGGAGAAGAGAAAATCCCTCCCAAGCTTCTGAGGCCTGGTGGGCTCTGAGTGGGATGCTGGAGGCGACTGATGGCACTTACAAAGCCTGAATTCCAGAAGGCGTGTGTGGCTGTGACAAAGGGAGATGATTTAAAGGCCATGGAGCAGCTCATGCCATGGAAGGGAGGACACACTCGGGCAGCACAACAGGATTTTTGTTGTTTGCTCATAAGCCTGTTTGAGCTGTGGAAGGGTGGCACAGAGCTTGTGTAATGTGCACTGGTTCAAGGGAGTGTTTGGAATCAAGGAGGAGGGAGAGGAGCTCAGATGAAAGGACAGAGGGTGTGGAGAGCATGTACCTCTCCCAAACTCCCAGCTCTCTGCCAAGCTCTGCTGCTGCAGAAGCTCACTGGAAATGGCCAGATGGCTCCCTGCAAAGGTGAGCGTGTGCCCCTTGTGTCCCACTGAAACAGGCCCATGGGATGTTCATTTGAAAAATGCCTCAAACAAGCTCACAGAATCACAGAGAATCACAGAATGGTTGGGGTTGGAAGGGACCTCTGGAGATCATCCAGTCCAATCCCTTGTCAAGGCAGGGTCACTTAGAGCAGATGCATGTCCTGCCTCCGCATCAGCAGCGCGTGTCCTGCTCCAGCTTCACATCTGCTTAATACCAAACATTTCCTACCAAGGCCAGGTTGGATGGGGCTTGGAGCAACCTGGGCTAGTGGAAGGTGTCCCTGCCCATGGCAGGGGGGGTGGAGTGAGATGAGCTTTAAGGTCCCTTCCAGTTCAAACCATTCTGTGAAGTGCAGAATAATATCTATATAAAAATATTTTAAGAGTATTATCCCACTCTGCGTTGCTCTGAAATCTTGCCCCTTTTTGCACCCTGCTTGGCACCTGGGTAATTTAACTGGCACAGAGTTGGAGAAGGAGCTTGGAATAGTAGCTACAGTAATTCCTCCTGCCATCCAGTATCTTCACTCTGCAGGGGCAATGCAGCATCACTGTGTAACCAGGGAGAGCAGGAGACGGGGCTGCCAGATTTTCCTGCTCTAAGAAAGTCACAGTGAGATCAGGTTTCTTGATACTTCTTCACGAGGAAGGAGGGGACTCATCATCCACTGACTGCAGGAGAGGGGAAAAAGGGTTTGGAGAGGTCTAATTCTGCCTGGTAATATCTCTGCATTCCCCTTTCCAGGTAAGGAAATGAAGTCCAGACACACAAGCAGGCGGTGACAGGCACCCTGCTGCTCCAGGAGGCTGGGGCAGGACCTTGATCCTTCCAGCCTCCATCTGTTGCACTCATCACACACCTCTCCCTGTGCCTGGAGCCTGACTCCGCTGCACAGCAAGGTAATTCAGACACTTTAAATGCATATTTATAGACCCTGCACACAGGGTGATCCTTTCACACCAGTCTCAGTTTCTGGAGTTTCAAAACAGTGTAAGTGAAACTGGGTGAACTGGCCGGCATTGCACTGGAGTGTCCCAATCCCAGCTCCAGGGCTGACAAAGCCCAGCTTAGTCACCAAGGCGGAGCTACACAGCTCTAAATTGCAGTGTTTGGCTTCCCTTCCCATCCAGTCCCAAATAAACCACTCTCACATCCCTCCACAGTCACGTTTCTGCTGAGGAGGGGCAGGAAAGCTCCAAAATCAACATTTTGGTACAGAACTCATGGCCCAAATCCAAAATACAACCTGAGCCATTCCATAGTAATTATTTAGTGACCCAGTGCAGATCTCACACAGACTGACTAACACAGCTTGGTGGCCAGTAACTCTAAATTTTAGAGAGAAGGGGAGGCTTGGTTAGCCAGGAGACAGAGAGCAGCAGGCGATGCAATATGGCAAAACACGCCAGGTTTCAGCATTATTCCAACAAATGCCTGATTTAGGGGTTTCTTCCTGCTGTTTTGGACAGTTTACTTTCAAGTAGTCCCCAGTGGAAGTATGAAACACGACTCCTTCACAGTGCTGCTATTCCACACAGCTTGAGCTCTGTCATGTTCAAGGTCGTTGTTTAGATCCGACTGTTCCTGCCTGTTCAGGAGATTCCTCAGTCAGAACCAGGCTGGTCCATGCTTTAGCTGTGGTGCTCTGTACTTTACCAAGGAATATTTATAAAGCTTTCAGAAAGACATGCACAAAAATCATCTTCCATGAGCATTTCCACAACTACTGGACACAATCTCCTGAGCCTGTCCGAATGCTAACTTCATGCTCTGGCCTATTTCTGGGCAAAATCCTCTTAAAGTTTCTTCTCACCTTGGACTATGGCAGCACAACTATACTGCAGTATTATGTCTTTCCCATATTTACACGAAAGAGTGTATCCTGTAGTTAGAGCTGTGGTCTTGGCTATGATCACTCTTCAGACATCTTCACCCAAAAAGCGGTCAGGCTCCCCAGGGAACGGTGACAGCCCCAGGGCTGCCAGAGCTCCAGGAGCGTTTGGACAAGGCTCTCAGGGATGCCCAGGGTGGGGTTGTTGGGGTGTCTGTGCAGGACCAGGGGTTGGACTTGATGGTCCTTGTGGGTCCCTTCCAGCTCAGCAGATTCCACTACTTCCTTTTCCATTCAGATGTCTGTCCTCTCCCTTCCTTTAGTGATGACGCCTGTGTTTGTACTCCATTTTTAAAATTAGTTAGACAGGAGAACTCATATGCATGAAAATTATGTACCAGAAAGAGGATGAAACTCTGAGCTAAGTATTTGAGAGGAAAATACATACACCCTTTTTATACATGTTGAAAATCTTCACCTACAGAACATGATGCTGGTAAAACAAATGTCAGCAGCACTGCAAGATTCCAACCTGCAGCAGACAAAAATGGGAAACAAATCCGAGAGTTAAAGCCAGAGCTGCAGTGATGCTCAGGGGTGATGCAAGCCCACAGCACGTTCTCTGAGTGCAGAGGAGGAGAAGCCCTCTTGGGAGGCCAGAATTCTAATACAACTTGAAGAATGAGAGTAGTTGGTATTTTTGGAACAAATTATCCCAAAACTATCTCTTGAAAGTCCTAGCTGTCATTTTTCACACTAGGTTTACCACGTACCTCACTGAATTCCTTCCCATCCAGCTGAGTTCTTTCATCTGCAGCCAAACCTCCCCCATCTCCCAGCGCAGGCACGTCCCAGGGAGCACGGTGGTGTCTCCAGCTACACAGGGCTCAGCTGGGGCAGAAAACACAAACTGGGCCCACACAGCACCAGGACATTCTCGGCACTGTATTGTTCCCCCAGGGCCTCCCTGCCTGCATCTGCTAAATTAATCACAGCCAGGGACCCCCCCTGCCCCAGCACACAACCCTGTGATCACCGAGCAGGGGGAAGGTCTCTGGCATCATCTTGTCCTTGGCCAACCAAAGCTCCTCTGGGTACCACGGGGCACTCCTGGGGACCATGCCCAACAGGCACCTTGGACACTGCCACACTGATCTGGAGGGTGGGAGCACTCAGTCACACGGATGAGCCTTCCTTCCCAGCTGGCCTCAGGGCTAGGGACAGTTTAAGATGGCACTGTGATATTAAGCCTTTGAGGATGGGGTCTCAACAGTAGCACAGCCCTTGTTGTGACCCCCTCCTGTGCTGGGCCAAGTGATGCAAGAACATGGGGCTGCACAGCTACCTGTGAATTCCAACTACACTGGATGATCAGAAAAGGGAGAGGCAGGCAACAGGCTTCATGTTTTCCTTTGAACCTGTCACAGAATCACCAAGGCTGGAAAAGACCTTTGAGTCCAGCTGTTCCCCCAGCACTGCCATGGTCACCACTAAACCATGTCCCCAGGTGCCACACCCACACTTTGAACATTTCCAGGGATGGTGACTCCACCACTGCCCTGGGCAGCCTGTGCCAGGGCCTGACCACCCCTTCAGGGAAGAAATTTTCCCCAATATCCAACCTGAACCTCCCCTGGAACAACTGGAGGCTGCTTCTTATTGTCCTGTCCCCTGGGAGCAGAGCCCGACCCCCCCGGCTGCCCCCTCCTGTCAGGGAGTTGTGCAGAGCCAGAGGGTCCCCCCTGAGCCTCCTTTTCTCCAGGCTGAGCCCCCCCAGCCGATCACTGAGCCCACTTTGCTCACTTTTCTTTGAGAAGCAGAGAACCTCCATAATCGCTTCATGCCACCCCAGACACTTCTGGTACCTGCTGGCACCTCCTTCTACAGAGTTCAGCTGTTTGCTGTTCAAGTAAACAAATCTTCCCAACCCTCCCCTTCTGGGCTTCCCACTGCAGGAGCAGAATGTGCTGTTTGTCTGTCGAGTCATGTGCTCGGCATGTCCAGGGAATCACTGAAATCTGTAATTTTATGCAATACCTAAATCACCTGTAAAACTGCATTTATTCTCATGACACTTCTCTGGAGAAATGGAACAAAATAATCTGGCAGTTGTTTCCAAGACTCAGGCTACAAAGTCATTATATGACCAGCAAATAATGTTTCTAGGCATAAAGTAGTTCTGTAAAATATCCAGAGAAAAAGAGAACCCTGGAATGGTTTGGGGGTTGGAAAGGACCTTAAAGCTCATCTTGTTCCAAGCCCTGCCATGGGCAGGGTCACCTTCCACCAGAATGCTCCAGCCTGGCCTTGAACACTTCTAGGGATGGGGCAGCCACAGCTTCTCTGGGCAACCTGTGCCAGAAACTCAGTTTAAACATAAGAAAACCATTCACCATCAAACGACCCTCATAGGTTCTAGAGAACAGAGTCGGAATTGGATGTCCCCCTGCTTTTCTGTCACTGGACTGGCCCACAAAACTGAAATCCATCATGCCACAATCCTGAACCTCCCCTCTGCAACAATGTTTGTATTGTGGGGAGAGGTTAATAAATCCTGTGATCTGCATCACCACAGCACGTCCTGTGCTTGTGGTTACTTCAGCCCCAAGTGACAGCCATTCTTCGTGCACCCTTCATGGTACCACTGCCTTGGTCCTGGAAGAGGATCTTCCTTGCCTTACACTTGTCTCCCACCACATCCAGATCAGACCAGGAGTTGTCACCTGCAAAGGACAAGCCGTGGCCAGCCCGAGGTCGGCTCCAACAGCCAGGAACAGTTTTGGTTTAACACACAGGGCTCCACAGGCAGAGCAAGGGCTGCACCCAGGGGGCCACTACACCAGGGAACCAGTCACTGCTTTCCCCACACGGGGTCTTGCAGTAAAGTGTCTCTAGACTATCACCAAAACATTGGGAAAGGAATTCACCTGGAAAGTAAAGGCTGAGCCTTGTTAACCCTCCTGCTCTCACCTCTTTATTCACTCCACCCATCGCTTTCTGTGCAAAGGAATTCTGCTTATTCTGGAGAGAAACTGCTCATTTTGGTGCATAATGAGTGAATTTGGAATTGGCAGCACTGGCACTTATCCCAGTGGATGTGACCAAAAGCCAATCTTCAAAAGTGGTCATAGAACCCAGAGAATCACAGTGTCATTAAGGCTGGAAAAGATCACGAGTCTTCTCACCTATTCTGGGTTCTGGGTGGTGTTTGTGGTTTTTTCCTGACAAGGCTTTTCTGCTTTGGCAGTAGAGATGCTTACGGAGCAGGAGAAGGACTGGACTCCAGCTCAGGGGCTGATGGTACTGGTTGGTTGGTTGTTTTTTGTGTTTAATTGGTCTTTCTCAATCTAAAAAATTTAGTGACTCAGCTCCACTCTTACCCTCTGCATTGCTTAGTAACAGTCATGTTCTCATGACACTGTAGGTAACCTGAGCAGGTAATTTTGACCGAGTATGTCTTTGTACAGTGAGAGAACTAAAAACTGGCTCCAAAATACAGATTTTTATTCCTGGGGTATAGTCACGGGGAGCTGAGGAGCTGTTGGATTACAGAAATTAATGTGCTATACAGCAAGTATAGCCAAGGACCTCTGTGTATAGAACAGCCAAGGAACTGTCTGTATATAGCTGTATAAACACATAGGTATGAATTCCTTTAGCAGTAACAAGGCCAACACCTATTACCTTTAAAAGAAGTTATTAAAACATGTACTCTAGTCTACAATTTGTACTTTTGGGCATTTGATTTAGCTTATTTAATGGAATTTTGTATCTCAAGATTTAATAATTCAAATTATTATTATTATTACTGTTATTATTATTACTGCTATACAGCAACTGTACATGATATATAAACCCTACTGTAAATAAATGACTTTTAAATTAACCTCAAGCTTTACCAGGGTCAAATACAGCTTGCAGGGTTTATTTAGCACTGCAGAAGGCAGTCAGGGTTATGCTGGGCTGAAGGACTGGAACAAAACAACACGGCCAGGCAGTAGCTGTGCTGCAAATGGGATGTGCAGGCTCTGCTGGAGTTCTCCATAAATGGAATCTGAATCGGAGGAGGGAACACTTCCATCTGCAGGGCACAGGCCAGGATTCTCAGGAGCAGATCTGCTGGGGTGCCACGCAGATGGGAAGTAGAAGGAAGGGGTCTTCCTCTTCTCCCCGACACACACAGCAGCTGAGAGTCTGTAATTGCATCTATAGCATCATTCTTCTCCCAGTTTTTATTCCCATCTCCAAATTTATCACAAAAAAGCTGGAAGCACCATGCCTTAGGCATACCTGGATTAGCACTGAGCAGTCAGTGTTGAGAACAGCACATTTTAAATATAAAATTTCAGAGTTATTTTCTTTTTCCTTTCTTATAAATAAGAGATAATAAAAAGCAAGGGTGAAGACAGTTCAAAAAGCACCATTCTCAGCAGGGAAACATCATTTTATCACCTGCAAGTGACCAATTCTGCATGCAGGAGAAACGTCTTCCAGCAGTTCTGTGGAGCAGAGTTGAGTTTTTGGAAGAACAGGTAAGGTTGGACAGGCCTTGGACACTCAAATCCAGCAGGTACAGCAGGACAAGAAGCTGGGCTGTTCCCTGACCCCTCTGGGGACATCCCTAACTTCAGAGGGGGAGAACTGGATATAAAGTAAAGGCTGCAGAGAGGGAGATGGTTTCACTGTCTTGAGTTCATCATCATTTGAAGATAAAGCTCAGGACAAGCCCAGTAAACCAATCTACACCCGTACTTCCACAGCAAAGGCACAGGGAACCTGAGATGGGGCCTGGAGGGGGCAGACAACCCCACAGTTTGAGAGTGTCAAAGGCAGAAGTGTTTCTGAGAGAGCCCACAGATGTTCATGTTCCCTCTCTGAATGTGCTATTAAACTTTATTTCATAGAATCACAGAATATCCTGAGCTGGGAGGGATCCACAAGGATCACATCCAGCCCCTGGCCACGCACAGACACCCCAACAATCCCACCCTGTGCATCCCAGAGAGCCTTGTCCAAACGCTCCTGGAGCTCTGGCAGCCTCGGGGCTGTGCCCATTCATTCCCTGGGGAGCCTGGGCAGTGCCCCAGCACCCTCTGGGGGAAGAACCTTTCCCTGATCTCCAGCCTGAGCCTGCCCTGACAGGTGAGAGGTTACAGAAAGGGGTGGCAACAGTGGCAATAACCAGCAACAACAAACCAGTGCCACAAAAGGCTCCTGTTGGAGGGGACAGATGTGGCAGCTTTGCAAAACATGAATGTCTCTAAGAGCACAGACAGGATTCCATTATACATACATCCAGGCTGTAAATGCAGCCATGGGCACAACCCCTGAGGCAACCCCAGCACTGCCTGTTGTCATGCCATAATCCTGGCCAGGTCTGTGCACCAGAGATTGGTCTGGTGTCTATGGAGAGGTTGCTTCATGTCCACCCAAAACCTGGCTCTGCCTTTTCAGAGTGAGGCTTCTTTCCTGAACTCAGTACCCTGCTTTGTCCAAAAAAAGCATCACAATAAAATCACAGGATCAAGGACTGTTGGAAGAACCTTTGAGTCCAACTGTTCCCCCAGCACTGCCATGGTCACCACTAAACCATGTCCCCTGGTGCCACATCCACATGTTTTTAAACACTTCCAGGGATGGTGACTCCACCACTGCCCTGGGCAGCTGTGCCAGGGCCTGACCACCCTTAAAAGGAAGAAATTTTCCCTCATATCCAACCTGAACCTCCCCTGACACAACTTGAGGCCGTTTCCTCTTGTCCTGTCCCTGTTCCCTGGGAGCAGAGCCCGACTCCCCCCCGGCTGCCCCCCCCTGCCAGGGAGGTGTGCAGAGCCACAAGGTNCAGAGCCACAAGGTCCCTCCTGAGCCTCCTTTTCTCCAGGCTGAGCCTCCCCAGCTCTCTCAGCCCCTCCTCATCAGAACTGTGCTCCAGACCCTTCTCCAGCTCTGCTGCCCTTCTCTGGATAGGCTTCAGCAAATCCAGAGATGCTTTGCTCTGTCCACTCACAAGTCCAGTTTGAGCACTGCTCATGCAAAAAATAAATTGATTTCACCCAGTTCCAACCATTAAGGATAAAGTAGTGTTGGAACATAATATTTTCCAGGGGAAGCTGTCTGGCAGTTGCACTCAGCAAGTGTTTCCTGACAGGTTCCCTCTTCCCACTCAGGTTTCTTACAAGGAGGAACGCAGCAGCAATTTGCACAGCTATGAACAGGCCATGTCAGGGAAGCTGAGAAAGCAAACAGCAGGACAAGAACCAGATGGAAACAGCTATTTCAAGCTAAGGGACTTTCCAAAATATGACATAGAGACATAAAAATCTCAGGGCCCTCACAATAGTCATGATCCATTCTGCTCTTTATCTACATTCATCAGATTCTCTGTACCCACCACAGCTACTCCATGGCTGAAAAACCTGTCTGTCAGCTCAGCTGTGGAAGTGAATGGCTGACACACAACAATATTCCAGTGCCACTGGCCAGGCAAATCTGTAACTTCAACACACTGACATCTAACTGTGCTTCAAGCCTATTTCTGACCATCCCTCACCAGCAGCAAGCTGTGGTGCAGAAGGTTATGTCCACTGCTAAGGATGAAATCTAAGATCAATGAAAAGTCTCCCTGCATGGTAAAACACCCACTCAAACCCACAACAGTGCCCAGCACTGGGTACCTGGTAGGTACCTGCTATAGAATCACAAATGGCCTGGGTCTGAAGGGACCTCAAATCTCATCCAGCCCCTGCCATGGCAGGGACACCTTCCACCTGCCCAGGCTGCTCCAAGCCCCATCCCACCTGGCCTTGGACACTTCCAGGCATGGGGCAGCCACAGCTTCTCTGGGCAACCTGTGCCAGGGCCTCCCCACCCTCACAGGGAAGGATTTCTTCCAAATACCCGATCTAAACCTCTTCTTTATCAGTGAGAAGCTGTTTCACCTTGTCTTGTCACTACATGCTCTTGTAAAAAGTCCCTCTCCATCTTTCTTATAGGCTCCCTATAATGAGCAATGAGGTGTAAATTAAGTAGAACAGGTGGGAAATTCCTGCCAGAGGGAGTTTTGCAGCTTAAGGATTCAACACCTTGACATACCAAACAATGAAGCAGCTTCTGCCAAATAATGTTACTTTTCATAGGGAAAGTCCATGTCCAAGAGCAAAAAACTAACAATGACTTTCCAAACATGAGGCTTTTTCTGAAGAGAAACATGTGGGAGGATATAAACTCCAAACAAAAAGTGACCTTTTAAAGACATGAGGGAGAAACAACATCACCACACTTATATCACAGCAACATGGCATTTTTCCTACAGTGGTCGTTTCCAAATGATATTTTATTGCCAGAGAATTTGACTCCAATTTTCCAAACAAATTTAGATTACTCCTAAGTTCTCTCCTAGCCATGAGGCAATACAGCTTCTGCTTTTCACTCCTTCTGGACATGTCTGGGAGAGAAACAATTTACTACATAAATGTGTGACTGCACCAGCCTGCAGGGGATGGCAGGAGAGGAGGACAATCGGCTTCATGGGGGCTTTGCCACAGAGAAGCATCCATAGAACACCAGAGTCACAGAATGGCTTGGGTTGGAAGGGACCTTAAAGCTCATCTCATCCCACCCCCTGCGTGGGCAGGGACACCTTCCACTAGCCCAGGTTGCTCCAAGCCCCATCCAACCTGGCCTTGGACACTTCCAGGCATGGGGCAGCCACAGCTTCTCTGGGCACCCTGTGCCAGGGCCTCCCCACCCTCACAGGGAGGAATTCCTTCCCGATATCCCATCTATCCCTCCCCTCTGGCAGTGGGAAGCCATTCCCCCTTGTCCTGTCCCTCCAGGCCTGTGTCCCAATTCCCTCTCCAGCTCCCTTGGAGCCCCTTTAGGCACTGGAAGGCTCTAAGGTCTCCCTGGAGCCTTCTCTTCTCCAGGTGAACACCCCCAGCTCTCCCAGCCTGGCTCCAGAGCAGAGGGACTCCAGGCCTTGGAGCATCTCTGTGCCCTCCTCTGGACTCATTCCAGCAGCTCCACGTCCTTCCCATGCTGGAACCCCTGAGCTGGATGCAGATTCTCACACTGGGGAGAAGGGCCAGACAGAAGGGCCTGAGCATGATACACCCCAGTTCCATGTGCTACAGCCCCCTCCCACTGCCCCCAATCCCTTTTCTCCAAGGCAGACACTTGTGTCACCACGACACAGCCATTAAGGCCCACCCAGATATCTACTGCTGTAGGCAGGAATTTTAATTCAGCAGATCAGATTTTTTGGAGGATGACTTCAATCACGTCAGGAGAGACATCCTCCCCCAGCCCACTGGATGACTGACACTGAGGTATGATCATCAGCTCCCAGAGGGGCCCAGAACCTGCTCCAAGTAGTTCAGCAGTCAGACATATTTCTCCTTTCCATAGTTTTGAACATGTCACAAGGAGACAGATTTTGACAGTTTCCCACAAAAAGTGAGGGGATGCTCTGTTACAGGTATAAGCACAACCATACACTGTTAACCTTTAAAAAGTCAAAAATTTAAACATAATTAGACATAAAACAATAGTGAGATTTATTCTGTCTTTGGGATGTGGTCCAGGAGCAATGCTGCTCCTCAGGCCAGTGGGTCTGGGCTAACATTCACCCTGAAGTAAGCACTCCCATGTCCTGGCGTGGCCGTGCTGTGTCCACACAGCACTGGAGAGAAGCACACACGTGTCACGGATCCTGCTGACACCCTATCCATCACACTGCTCCCAGCTCCTTCTGGGAAGAAAGCAAGAGGATCCCGGGACCCCTGTGCAATAGCTGCCATGGGTGCAAAGGAAAAGGAGCCTGGGGTGAACTGGGATCATCTGAACTGACTGCACAGGCCTCCCAGCAATGCCATCAGCAGCCAAGGCAGCTGTGGGTGGCTGCTGCAGGGCCAACCCCAGCCCCATGGCTGCAGGGGAATGACTTGCTGACAACTGAGACAGATCAGTCACCTCAGACTGCACCTACTGACAGCAATCTACTAAACAAGATGCTAAAGCATAAAGTTACCTTAAATAGTTATGAGTTTGTGACCTTGGAAATCACTCCCAGAGGACTGGCTGTTTTGCTTCATCTTCCCAGGACTCACAGATTGGATTTTAGCCGGTTTTGTGTTACTCATCCCCATCCCCATCACTGCTTCACATTACACCTTCCTAATTCAGCAACTGGGCGAGTTAGAGGAATTCACCCGAAGGCATTTAGCTGTAACCCTGTAGTCACATAACCCACTTGGATCACTTGGCTTTAGGCACAAACAATATGTTTTCCCAGAGCTGTAAATCGGTGCTCAGAGCCAGGCTGAGGAGTGAAGTGCTGCACCAACAGGGAGAGCAGCCACCCAGGCTGGTGCCCTTCTCCACGTACTGAGGTTAAGAAAAACCAACACAAGTACATCAGGCTGGAGAACTCACAAGGCAAATCATTCCTCTGTGCAGATGTGAAGCATTTTTGTAGAAATATTTGCAGAATGAATTTTAATTTCTCTGCTGTCTGCCCCCTCCACCTCCCAGAGAATCCAGGGCACTCTGAACACGATGAGGATGTTCTTCACCATATTCAAGCTCCATGGCAAAGGCTCAGCTCATGCTCCTTCCTGCAGCACTTTGCTGCTATTTCATATTGCTATACATACTAAAGATCTTTCCTTGCAGCATACAAAGCCCATTAGAGCAATTTGTTTATAAACAGGACTAACCAGAGCCAATCTCTCCCAGCCTTATGTTACACAGAATTAAATGCTCTCTAATTTAACTACACGATGCAAGTGACGCATGGTGCCACCTACGTGCCCTTGGACAGGGGCCAGATGGTTTCCCTCCCACATCACACCACATCTCTGCTAGAAATAAACATTCAAGGGTAAAACCAGGGGAAAATACTCATATCCTTAATCCCCAGAAGGGACCCTGGGCCAGCAGCAATGAGGCATAGGATGAACACCACCATATAGCGCTGTCTGGATTGAAAGGATTTTAGTTTCTTATCAGCTGGCCAGAAGTTCACCTACTTTGTTCCTTTTACTGGTCAACTTTCCCTTGTATCCCAGCAAAACAGCTCAGCTCTTGCAGACATACCTTACCATATTAGGCAATGTGAGTCCTGAAAGTGGAGGACTCGGAGCCTTCCTTGGCTTCCAAACACAGTCCACGGGCACGGGGTCGGCCAGCACGACACTGGGAAAGGGGCAGTAACAACTGGAGACTCCCAGGGCTCCCAGTACACCCAGTCTGGCTACAACAGGACATTCACAAAACACTTAACAAAAGCTATTCCTAATCTTCGAGTTATTCATCACATCCATCTTTCACAAAAAGGCAAACAGCACGATGACAAAAGCTGAACTGAAGCCTCCGTGGAAGGATAAAATGGCACTAAAAGCAAAACTACAGGTGAAAAATAGGACACACCAAAATCAGGACTCCCAGGTCATAGCTCTGAATCAGCAATAAAATTAAGACATTTAGTTTGCATAAGGAATTTTCCAGTTCATTGGTCCTCCCTTAGAATTCGTGGAATTAAGCTTAGAAATTTGGCCCTTCTAAGACAGAGATTTAATTTATATTGGTATCCAGTTGCATCTGGTGATTTCATGGTAACAGTACAAGTAGGCAGAACACTTATTTACAAACCAGAGTGAGCCTGGTTCATTCCATAAATCAAAGCGCAGGGAGACAGGAATGGAGCCTATTTAATCCACTTACTGCAACTGTAATTCACAATCAAACGTTTCAGTGCTATTCCTCCATAAAACTTAATTCCATTAGTGTGTCTGGGGTTTATACTGGGCTATACAGACTGTCCTGAACGCACTTCACAACAACAGACATTTTCCTTGATTCTTTTACTGCCCAGAAATTGTTATTTTACAAACACAACACTCAGTGTCTTCCTCTGAATTTAAAGTTTTCCTTTGACAAACTCTCCCGTGGGTGAGGCACATCTGTAATGCTCCAGCAGAGAACTGCAAGGAGAAACAATCCTTTAAATGATTATAAACATTTCCTACTTGTTCTCTATGCTCTGTCATTTAAAATACTTTTCTTCCAAATTTGTTCCAAATTGCTCCTGCTGTGCAATAGCAATGGCAGAAGTTGCCCAGGGAAGGCTGTGGCTGCCCCATCCCTGGAAGTGTCCAAGGCCAGGTTGAATTGGGCTTGGAGCAACTTGGGATAGTGGAAGGTGTCCCTGCCGATGGCAGGGGTGGAACTGGATGGCTTTAAGGTCCCTTCCAACCCAAACCAGTCTGAAATAGATTCTACTATTTTAAGTCAGGGTCAAGTCAAAGCCAGCAGAGCAGGGATAAAGAAAACCTGCTCTGAAATGAACACTGGACCATTCTCTTTAGTCTTCATCATCATCCTCCAGCTGCTGCATCCCAGGCCATTGATCCCTATCTGCACTGACTCTGTTGCATTTGTCCTCACTGGCCTCATCAAGACTGGAATTCCCACTGGTATTTTGCAGGCAGTGGCTTAAAGGAACAGGGAAGGTTTCCCAGCTCCAGCCTCCCCCCTGCTCAGTCTAGGTCTAACACGAACTTTCAGACCCTCCCAACTTTTACTTTCTGAGAAACAGAGACAAGACTGTGGCCAAGCTTTTCCCCCACCTCTGCTTTGAGCTCAGGTCTCCCCAGACCTCACAAACACTCTTTCCTTCGCAGCTCCTTCCCACTGGAACCACGTAAAAACCTCTCCTAAAGCTGCTTCCCCAGAGGCTTTTTCCAGCTGAAGTCCTTGTAGCTGTGAACATTTATTCCACAATAAAACTTTGTCTGTTCTTCCAACTTTCCACAGTGCATCCAGGCAGTCTGCATCCCAAGGAGGGAGGTGGGGTGGGAGCAGAACACATAGAGGATCCTGACACATCCCACTATGAAACCTCTCAGTTGCCTAAAGCTCAGCCAAAGTGTCTGGGCTGGCTTCCCACTCTGGTGCTCATGAGCTCAGCCAAAATAATTCATCCACTTCTGAGAATTAGAACAACATGTATTTGCTTCTTTTTTTTTTTCCCCAAAACTGCCTTTACCTTTCCTGTGCTAGTCTCCAGCACTGCAGAGCTTGGAGGAGGGATTTCAAGCAAGGCCTTTTTTTTGGCTTCCATGAAAATCATCCTGATATCAGCCAAGATATAAACACTGGAGGAAAAATGTAACTGTGCCCATAAAATCAGATTCTTTGGGGTTCTGCTACTAAAATGGGACACTCCAGACTGCTCAAGTTCACAACCTGGTGACATTTGGCACCTGCCATTCTAGAATTATAGTTATTGATGAATCAATGATTATTAACTGTACTTTTTTATTGGCACTAGAACTGAAAACAGAGAGCTGTTCCACGATTCCTGCCAAAGTGATGGCCAGTTAGGACTGAAATCTCTGATCTGGATCTCAAATAAACCAGGGAAGACTGACCAAGTGACATGATGCTGGAGGCATGCATTGAAGAAAAACTGGGAACTGGATAAAAACAAGAGGACTGGGAAAATGGGAAAAACAGCTCCAGCAGAGTGGGAGGAGAGTCTAACCCAGGTCTAAGGTATGTTGGGTGCATAAGAAACCATGGTGCTGCTGCCCTGAAGCAGCTGCACAAAGGGGCTGATGGAACTGAAGGAAAATTGCTCTGCTGTTAGATGGATCCCACAAGAAAATCATGTGGAGTGTTAGACAAAAGGAATCCTTGCTGTTAATTTGGGGAAAACCAGCATTATTAATTGTAAGAGACTGGGTGACCTTGAATTTTTGGGGAGCTGGGTTCTCCCAAAGTGCAGCTTATCCATTTACATGAGCAATGAGGACTGTGCTCAACAAAATCTTCTGCAATTTTAGGACTAGACTCCAGGAAGCCTCCAAACCTGCAGACTCAGCTACTCTTTTGTCTTAATTTAGGTAATCTGGGACAACTTCCCAGAAGAACAAGACATTCCCAGCAAGTCCCAAACATGCCTGCTGGAAACAAGGTGTCCCTATTATGATTATTACTTTTTACACATTACAAAACTCCCCTCCTTCAGTCTTACAGTGAGGCAGCAGAAATGTCAAAACAATTTTAATGACGATAAACGGCCGAATCTTTCCTGCAGGGTTCAGTGAAGATTTCAGGAAGCTCTGCACTGTGATGAGCAGAAACTCCTGTGGGAAGAGCTGGGCTCCTTGAAGCAGGTGATGCTTCTGTGAGCAGGAATATCTCACATTTCAAGTGGAGTAAAGTGCAAAGTAAGCATTGGGAAAGCAACGGCTGGCATGGAAAGATAAGCACATGCTAAAAGCCATCCCAGCACCACGTGAGTCTCTGGTCCCAGCAAGGCCCGCCGTGACTTTGCCGCATTCTGACTGAATATTGCAAGAAGGAAAACAAAAATAGTCTGAAGAGTGTTATTGGCAATTTTCAGCAAAGAACCAGTTAATTCCAACTAAATGATGCTTCAATCACTCTACTGCATTGCAAAGCATAGGGGAAGTTCAGCATTTTCCAGCAAAAATGAAACATCCCACAAGCAGGCTGACCCCTATGCAACCTTACACTTGCTATTTCTCCCAGGTCTTCCCCATTGTGCTTTAATAGCTTGGAAATGTATTTAGCTTTGACATTGTCAGAGTCAGTCATGTTGTCAGGCTCAAACGTGTTTCAGACAAAGACAAATAAAATTAAAGGAAACCAAGGCAATTTGGAAAGACTCAGTAATTATTATAAAAGGAAAGAAAGGGCCTCAAAGGATGAGACTATTGCAAGAACAGGGGAACACGGAACAACCTCTGACGTGCTGCTTGCGAGGACCATTTCCCGCAAGAAAACAAATCGGCGAGGAGACAGGAGAGCAGATTTCAGAAATACAAAACATACTGTCCAAAATAACAGTGATTCCGAGATCCAAGGTCACACTCTCCCCAGGACACCTGGGGTCCCACTGCCCCGGCACTGCAGCCCCACTGCTGCACTCCCTCCAGGCTCCACAACTCTGTGCAGCTCTCCAGGAGCCAACTTTGAACTCGGGCCACTCTGCAGATATACCTTATCTTTCAGAAGAGAATCAGTAAGGAATTGCTACTTGGAACTATCTCCCTATTCATACTCCTGAGCAGAGCCTGAACCTCTCCTATAGACAAGAGTAAAAGCCATAGAACACTTTTTGCCACCAACACCCAAGAGTGACACACCAATGATTCAGACATATGGTCTCACTTACCCGAGTTTCCTTCACTTCCTCGTTTCCATCAACTTCATCATCATCCTAGGAGGAAAGGTAAACAATATAATTAGGCAGCTTTGGAGACAACAAAACTTTATCACAAGAAGATAATGTATTGTTTATAGAATCACAGAATCATTAAGGTTAGAAAAGACCTCCCAGACCAGCAAGTCCAACCTTTGACCGAACAACCATGACAACTCAACCACATCACAAAGTGCCACGCCTACGTGTGTTTTGAACCCTTCCAGAACTGGTGACTCTACCACTGCTCTGGGCAGCCTGTGCCAGTCCCTAAACACCCTTTCAGTGAAAAAATGATTGGTTGCTAAAGTTAAGAAAAATTCTGTCAAAAGAAATGCCTGTCCAGATGCTTTTGGCTAATTACCAGATCAGGTTTGGTGACCTAATGGCCACTTAGAAAATCTTGGTATTGAGGACAGAATGAGTCTCTTGAGATGGCTCCTGCCATTCCAATGCTTCTGAGGAGTTGGGGGGAAGTCCCTAAAACACTGAGGGAAAAAAACTTGGAAAAACTGCACATCTGAAATATTGACATTATATTGACTTCCAAAAGTATCTCCACTTCAGTAAGACTCCAGGTGGACTCGTCATCCCAGGTATCTTGCACTTGCATAGCCTCTCTAAGCCACTGCTCTTTGTAACTGCTCCAAGATTTCAGGAAGCAAATGCGAACTACCACGGCATCCCAGCTGACCCTGGACTCAACTAGTTAACCATAATTTCATAATTCTTATTCTCTCCTGAAAAAGGTGATCTACTTTCCTAGCTGAGGCTCTAACCAAAGTTTGGAGGGTTGGATTTCTTCCCTCAGACTGAAGAAATCCTCTGAAACCAGGACTAAGAGAAATGACCACAACACAGACAGCTCTTCTGCATTTATGCTGTGAGTGTTCCCTGGTGCTGGGAGGGGACCCAGACACAGGTTTTCTTCCTATTGTCTTTCTTTTGCGGGGGCCTAAAGAGCGGACATATTTGGGCTCGAGGAAATTTGAACATACTTCAGGTGGCTTGTGACCTCCTTCCAAAGGAATTAGACTTTGCATCTCTCCCCTCCCATGTGGGCCCTTTCCCAGTCCTGCAGGGTTCCCATGAGATGGCTCAGGAACAGGCTGCCCAGAGCCTGCTGCTCAGTCTGACACAGGCCAAACAGGGATGTGAGTCCTTTGGATATGCCAGTCTAAAAGAGAACTGGAGAGGGAAGAACTAATGGAAAATCAGTGGACTGGGAAAAAAACCCTGAAGCTTGGAACTGGAAGAAAATTCACCCTGGAATTTCTAAGGAACTCAAACTTACATCTTGTGCTGAGAAGATGATGCCGGTGCCTCTCCGTCTCTCTTTCGGCCGTCGCCGCTCTCGGATTGACTGTTTGTTCAGGGATCTGTCGTCTGAATCCTGATCTTCACACTCTGGCCAAGCAAAGAAAGACTGCTTTGGTTTCAGTGATTTACATCTGTGCTTTTGCTAAGGTTCTGGGGTTCTTTTTAAGCTGATCAAGGTCGTCTTGCCTTGTGTTATATTACAAAGGAGTTATTAAACCAAATGAAATGGAATCTCAGTGTCCACTACAGCTGGATACTCACAATCCTTCCCTCCTCAGAGCCAGGGAGGTTACCCCAGTTGCCAGCTCTCCACAAGTCATCCTGACTTACTCCTGTTCTGAGGACAAACTGTACTAGGGGAACCTCTTTCCCCAGCTCTAATATCTAAATGCTCCATGATCACTGTCTCATTTATTTATCCAAAACGGAAAATATCCTTTTATCCCTCTGCTACAAGCAATAGGAATTTGCTTAATTTCATTTAAAAAAAAACATTTGTTTTGTGAGGTGGCAGCTTCCCTCAGAGTAACAAGTAAACTTGTTCTCTCTATCTGTGCACACTGCAAGTTCTACACCACAAGGAAATCCTTGAGCTTTGCCTGTTCTGCACTCTCCTGGTACGTACCATTTTTCTCCATCTCTGTGGCTGCCGCTCTGAAATCTGCTGGATTCACAGAGTCCAGCCCTAAATATTTGTTTGTTCGAGTCAGGTATGAACTTGTATAGAGCAGAGGTGCTGCTGTGGAAGGAGACACAGGTGTCGTGGGCTTGTCGGGCTGTGCTGGGCCCCTCAATCGCCGATAGACGGTCTAGAAACACAGAGCCGTGACAGGAAAATAGTACAGTGAGAAGGAAGCAGCAGATTTTGAATTTCAGGGAATGCAATAATCTTTCAGAGTGCAATGTTTTCTTCACTGCTGCTGGAAGCGATCACCTGCACTTGCTAGATCAGTTCCATTCTATCAGATAAGGACGAATGTTAAAATCATCGTACAGCTACAGTGTAAGAGCACCCTCCATAGCTGGGAGATCTGGGATCAATCCCTTTGTCCCTACAGCTCATGGTAGGAGAAGTGAGTTACCTAATAGAAATAAATTATTTAGAGTGAAAAACCAGAGGTGGTGGCAGGGGCAGAAAACTGGTCTCTCCAGCTTTCCATTACACATCGAGTATCTGTGGAAAAATGTGAACACAAAGCCTCTGCCTAGACTGCACAGCAAGGATGGATCCAGGCCACATTTCTATCATTAGCCTTCTCATTACACTTTCTGGGATTTACACCATTTTATTTTCTGGCAAGAGACAGAAAGGTGAAATTCCCAGAGGAGAGCAAAGACACAGCTGAGCTCCAGCACCTCCAGATCCACCTCCCTCATGCTGAACTGCCGCTCCTCAGTCAGCAGTGCCTCTTTCCAGCTGGTCTGTCCCCCTTAGAATAAAAAGATAATCCCCAAAGCATTTCTCCTGATCTCAGCTCTCCTAAATGGTTTCATTAGCTCTCAGGCAAGGGGTGCTGAGGCAGCAGGATCACCTCGTCGTCCGCACTCCCGCCCCACCGCGCGCGGCTCTCCGGCCTCTCGCCGCCGTCCTCGCCACTGCCGGCTCGGTCGCTCTGCTGCTCCTGCGCCTGGCGCTCCGCCCGCGAGCGGCTGAACGTGCGCTCGGCCTCCTGCAGGTCTGTCAGGGTCACGCCCTGCAGGGAACAGAAGGCTTCCAGTTATGCACAGAGTCATCCAACCCCAGGCTGGTTTGGGTTGGAAAGGCCCCTAAAGCCCATCTCGCTCCACCCCCGGCCATGGGCAGGGACACCTTCCACTAGCCCAGGTTGCTCCAAGCCCCAGCCAACGTGGCCTGGGACACTTGCAGTGATCCAGGGGCAGCCACAGCTGCTCTGGGCCAGGGCCTCCCCACTCTCACAGCCAAGAATTCCTTCCCAACATCCCATCTAACCCTGCCCTCTGGCAGTGGGAAGCCATTCCCCCTTGTCCTGTCTCTCCAGGTCCTCATCCCAAATCCCTCTCCAGCTCTCCTGGAGCCCCTTTAGGCACGAAAGTCTCCCTGAAGAATTCTACAGCCTGAAATTACATTTTCAGTCTTCCAGGTCAGTTTAAAATGCCACAGACTCACATCTGGTCAGGCTCATGTTTCACCCCTATGGTAAGAGAAAGGGAAGAATTCTGTTGCCTTTACTGTATTTCTCAGCCTACTGACATAATCACTGACTCAAAGCAACCCAAATATATGTGATCACACTACAGACTAAGAGGCAGGTACATTGCAGAAAGGAAAGCTTGGAAATCTAAGTCATGTATGTCTGTGGGAGGGTTTTGTAATAACTGGTTGAAGAAAATTTTGCCAGAACCTCTCCAGAACAGTTTGAGTGCAGACAAGTCCCTTGTCCTAAGAAATAATGTAAGAGCAGAAGAAAATCCGGCCTCTTTAGAGAATCATGGAATGGTTGGGATTGGAAGGGACCTTAAAGCTCATCTCATTCCACCCCCTGCCGTGGGCAGGGACACCTTCCCCCATCCCAGGTTGCTCCAAGCCCCGTCCAACCTGGCCTTGGACACTTCCAGGGATGGGGCAGTCACAGCTTTGCTGGGCAACCAATTCATCAGCTCTCTTCACCCTACACACGGATGTGAGCGTTTCCATTCTCTACCTGGGTAGACCTGCGAGTCTGCCGGGCCTGTCTGGATCGTGCCTTCCTCAGTGATTCCGCTTCCTCATCCCGCACCGGAGTCAGATATGACCTGAGGAAAAAAAAAAGGTGCAGAACAGGTTAAAGTAAAAGCAGATGATCTGCCTTCCCATTTCTGTAGACTCCTGAGCTATTATTCTCTTTCTCACGGACAAAAATTCATTTTAGCTCCATCTGCTATTGCTGTTTCTCTGGGACAACTTCCCCATGAGCACACAATACACACATGTTCACAGCGCCTTCTCCCCAGAGCCTCTAAATAAACCCTTTAGTGTTGGACATGTTCTGTTCAAAAGGCACACCTATTCTCTAAATTATTTGCTCCATTCCAAATCATTGCATCATTAGAAAAAAGAACCCCACTCCTCATAAATGCCCTCTCACTCAGACAAAGATCTCAGAACAGAAATCCTGCGCTGGTGCATTCCTCAGACCCTCCTTCCTGTCATTACAGTCACGATCATATTCCTGCAATCTGCTGCCTTCATCAATATGAAACCCATCACACCAGGAACCGCTGAACTGCAGGCATCACAGAGACACACAGAGACACACGCCTTGGAAAGAGCCGTGGAATTAAAGAAATGACCTTCACACTCTGTGTAAACCAAGCTCCTTAACACTGAAAAACCCACAGTTAAAACACAGACCTGGGCACAACTGGATTTCATCAAAGCTGGGAGAATTCAAGAGAATTATTCACATGAAAATACATAAACTGCACCCTCTGCCCTCGCATTCACTGGGAGGAACTGGTGAGGAATTGGGCAGTGCTTTGAGTTAAGGAGTGCACAGCAGTAAATGATTTCCATGCTGGAGGAGAGGCTTCAGTCTTATGAACAGTTAATTAAACTTGACTCTTCAGCCTGGTTAATAGGGAATGATTTTTCACATCCATTGTACAGGGATGAGGGTGCTGGAACGTTCTTTGCAGGTCTATCACTGCCAGGTTAACACTGTACCAGAGGTCTGGAGGTGCTCAAAGGGCAGTGAGCTGAGTGAGGCATGAAGGTGAATCACTCACTTTGCCCTCGGACTCTTCCTGGTTTTAGTAGACCACCTTCACAGAAAAGGTAATGGGCTGAAGAGGATTTGCATCTAATCCAGTATGTTAAACCATTTATTAGAAAGTTCACTAAACTGCTGCACTGTGACAAAACCACAGAGAATCAGGAAATTTGGATCATTCTAAAATAATCTGCCATGGTGGGTTTTATCCACCCTCAGGACCTGTGTTCAGTGCTGCTTCAGCTGTGTAGCAAATGCAGCCTGGCCTCCAGGGAGGAACCCCCTTCACGGGGGTACAGACAGTCACCTCCCAGCTCCTCTCGTGTTGTGGGGCTCATGGGAGAGTCTTCTCACCTGAAACTGGTGCAAGGATTTGATAAATAATAAAATAATAATAACGACAAATAATGCCTGGAACATCCCTGATCTCCAGAGGTCAAGGAAAGTGCAAAGGATTGAGTTTGTGCCAGGGATGCTGCACTGGAGACTCATGGAGGGGCAGGCGCTGATCTCTGCTCTCTGTGACCGGGCACAGGAATGACAGGAAGCTGTGTCAGGGGAGGGTGAGGCTGGATATTGTGAAAAAGGTTCTTCCCTCAGGGTGCTGGGGCACTGCCCAGGCTCCCCAGAGAATGGTCATGGCCCCAAGGCTGCCAGAGCTCCAGGAGCGTTTGGACAACGCTCTCAGGGATGGAGTGGGATTGTTGGGGTGTCTGTGTAGGGCCAGGGGTTGGACTCAATCATCCCCGAGATCCCTTCCCACTCAGGAGATTCCACGATTCTATGAACTGTGCCCTGGGAGCTGCCTGCAATGGAGATGTCCCCAGCCGAGGGCTTGCAGAGCTGCACTCCCAGGGTGTGATTTATCCCCTTCACGAGGAGCCTCCAGCACAGCCCAGATGCACTGCAGAGGAGCTCATTTCTTCCCATTGATTATCCAGACAGACACACGAGCCGTGATGGATATGCCAACACGGGAAGCACCTACACTTGAGAGGGATGATTGTCTCCCAAGAATCTGCTGTTTCATGAACAAAGAAAGCTGCTGTTTGATGAGTGAAAGCTGTGCAACTCCTAATTTTGCAGAGCAGGAGCTCTCCTGCCCTCCCTGCTGCAGTGTGTGCACTGTCCAGGTAATGGCACATTAAGGAAACAATAAGCATTTTCTGCAGCTTTTGACACAAGCACAATCACTGCTGTTTGCCAGCAGCCAGAAGCAATAAGCCACCTACAGGAGGAAGGCATTTGCAAAATATACTGCAAATGAAGTTCAGAGCAGTAGTAAAAAAAATATAAATTCCTGAAATACATAAACCAAGTAAATTTGTAGCTCAGTACAGCAGGCAGTTTACTGCAATGGCTTTGAATCAGTGGAATTTAAATCAGTGGAATTTACTCCGCAATGAGGACATAGGTATGTAGGAGCTACAGGTATAGAGAGGACAAAACAGGTTTTCAAATGAGTTTCAGGAAAGGTCTGGCAAATCTGTGGGGACCAGGTCAGCCCCAGGCGTGGGGAGGGCTCTGCGGCAGGGGCAGCCCAGGCACTTTGCAGGAGGCTGCAGAACTCCCTTGGTGCATTTCAGCCACAGCTTTGATGTGGGTATGGCAAGAGAAAAACCATTTTGGGTTCTTAGCCCATCATCCTCTCAGGTTTTTTCCCTCTGCTCTCCCAGAATTTATATAAAAATACAGAGATGTTACAGCAGCATTAGCAATTCTGGGAGTCCAACCTGTAAGAGGGACTTGATCTTCAGCTGAGCACATCCTGCAGGTCAGCACGGCTCAGCCTGGGCCGCAGCCGCAATCGATCGCCAACTTTTGGGTTCTTTCCATTTACACAATTCATCACTTCCTGGAGCTCACCCAAAGCCATTTACAGCATGAGATAACCGAATTTTCTGAGGCAAGTCAGCAGAGCCACTGCATAGTGACAGAGCTGGTTTCTGTGAGGGAGCAGCTACAGCCTGTTCCAGGTGCCGAAGGAGGGGCTGTGCTGGCAGTGCAGGCCCAGGTGTGCCCTGCGTGCTTTGCTTTTTAATTTTGGGGGAAGGGAGGGAAAAGACAGATTTTACAACGCGTCGCTTTGCTTACAAACTGAATTTTGAGAGATCTGAGTGTGCTAAATGGGCTGGAAGAGAGAGAGAGAACAAATGCACAGCAAGGAGATGGCGAGTCGGATGCAGCTCAGGGCTGGGCTGGATGGCACAGGCAGAGCAACACGCTGCTCTCCAAAGCAGAAACACTGCAGAGCACAGCAGGCTGCAGGGCACAGGCACCAAATGGGGTGTGAGGCGGCCTCTGAACAATCCACAGAGTTTTTAATTATGTTTTAAAGGAACATGCTGCTTGCTCAAGTGCAGTGCCTGTATCATCTTATTAATTCAAGCAAATATCTCAGGATCCAACCAGATCTTCAAAGAAATGGCCCTATGTGTTGTGCTGCCTTGCAATAAGCTTTCTCTGAGAAATACTTGCAACAAGAGCAGCCATCACACAAAGCTCAAGGCATGTATAAAGCAGAACAGATTTTTACCAGAGTTTTGGCTGTAAGTTCAAGGAGAAGAACAGAAATTGTTCAAGATGTGTATGTGAGAGTCAGCAAAACCACTGCAGAGGTTTACAGCTCCCACAGACAGAGACAAGTGTGTCCTGCTGCTCTGAGAGAGCTACAGGCTTCTGGTTTGTGTATTAGCTAGGAAAAAACCTGGTAACTGACCAATGAACCTGGCTCCCACTTAATTCTGCCTGTTTTCAAGAAAACACCTATTTTCCTCTGTCAACTCTTTCATCAAGAACAGTGTAAAACTCACATGGATCCCAACTACTCGTCACCATGTCAAGGCAAAAAGAGCTGCAATACAATACTAATAAAAGGGGAGATTCAACCCAGGAAATAGGAAGGCTGGATATACAGACTGGTAAACCAGAAATACAGGAGCAAATCTGTATGTTAGAGAACCTTGGCCAGAGGAAAAGAAAATATTGTGAGGAGAAACCCTCTCAAGTCAATCCCAAAGGTGAATGATGCAGAAAAAAGTTACAATGCCCTGTTGGTGCACAGGTAACAAGAAGAAAGGATTAATTTCTCCAAGAAACATACAGTCTTCTGATAATCCTTTCATGACACTGGTCTCCTTTCCTACCATCCTGAACTCCTTCAGGCACTCAGAGCTTGAAGTGTTTCTGGCAAACACCATTCACCACCATGGAGTCCTCTGGCAGAACATCACCAAGTCCCAGAGGGAACAGCAAGAATGTGCAAAACTTGGGAGTTTTACATCACCTACATGTGGCAGAGCAGCTGTGGCTGCCCCATCCCTGGAAGCGTCCAAGGCCAGGTTGGACGCGGCTTGGAGCATCCTGGTCTAGTGGAAGGTGTCCCTGCCCACGGCAGGGGGTGGAATTAGATGACCTGTAAGTTCCCTTCCACCCCAAACCGTTCTGGCATTCTATGAAAACCCGGCAACAAATTTGGAAGCTAAACATTCACCAAGTTCTACAGCTGCCCTCTTCTCAGACTGGGTTCAAGGAATTTCATTCTGCTGTCAGGACTGAAAATTGAGATACACCCCTACATGAGCTGCACTGGGCCATGACAAGGCTCCCTCCATCCCTGTCAGGTCCTTCTTCAATAGATCCAGGTGCCACAGCCAGCACAGTAAGAACAGGAGTTGCACACAGGAACTGGTTCATCATTACAGCTGTTCCCAGTCTCTGGGAACGAGACTCTGCTGATCGTGACCTGGGGCTGGGCTTGTTTGGGCTCTTCTGGAGGAAAGCTCTTCCTAGGCCCTCTCCAAATCCTCTTACCTCTTTCTAGCTTAGAAGCGACTGAACTACACTCACTAGACTAGAACCAACAGTGACAGTTTTCTTGGAAGCCAGGACAAACTTTTGGTTCTTCCAAATCCAGGTAACATGGGTAAGGGGAGCCAGGCACAGGTTTGGCTCCCTGTGCACAAGGAGGTTTGTTCAGCGCATGGAAAGCCATGTGGCTACTCAGACTCTAAAATGTTTGAAATTTCTCTTCTTAAGAAGAGTACAGTATCCCTATTCCAAACACTGCAGTGATTTAAAAAGTCTTTGTCACACACATATCTATTTCTCAGGCATACACTCACATATATATGTTTATATATACATGTATGTATATTACAAACTCACATGCACCCTGAAAAAAGAAAGATAAGAAAAAGAAAACCTTAGCAAAAGCCTCAAGTACAGATACTGTTCCCCTGGAAACAACTGGAAAAGTACAGCATCCCAGCAATGCATTCCTACAAACTGGAGAGTTGCCATCAGCAAATAACTATCCATAAGCTGGAGGAGGGAGGAGAAGCAAGTGCAAGTTTTGCAGGCAACAATGCTGACAGCAGTTCCCAAAATACAATTCCTTAAGTTAGATAATGAACTATGTCCCCAGCAGCAAGTCAATCATTGGCAACTACATGGAATCAGTCAGAAAAAGAAACTTTCCTGCTCTCTTACCCAAGCAACAGGTTTCAGTTCTTCCCTAAATTTATCCCTGTGCTGACATGTTCTGCCCATCAGCCCACTGCAACTGGAAATAGTCATTAGAGAAACTGCCAGAAGCTGGATGTGCTCTGAGAGACCCTTCCAGGCAGGAGAGAAGGATAACACATCAGACTGCGAGTGCTGGAGCTGGGAATGAGGGGGGAGACAGCCTGACAACGCCGAGTTATTAAATAAGCTGAGGACAGAGGAATAACAAGATCATAGTCCTAAAGCCTTTCACAGCTGGCTCGAAAAGGCTTGGCTGAGAATTCCCAATTTTCAGGCCTTTGCTGCTGGGAGCTGTCGTTGTGTTTCAACCTGGACAATGAATTCTCAGCTTGTGCAAGTTTCAGTGTCTGAATTTCAGCCCTTTGGTTACAGGTTGATTAGCAGGTTCACTAGCAGCAGATTAACTTCTTTATTTCCCACAGCTCTGCTTTGCTCAACATATTCAGGTGCTGATCCAAGAGATTAAGAGACTTGTGATCTTTGCCACTTGTTAATCAAAACAACCAGCTCCCTTTATCCCTGCAGAACTCTTGTTTCCACGGGACGTTTACAATGGGGTGAGGTTACACATATGACAGCTGAGGCTACAAGAACACTTCCCATCAGGGAGTTCTGGACAATTTTGCCTGTCCTTTCCCATGCCTTGTCCCTGGAAGTGTCCATGGCCAGGCTGGACGCGGCTTGGAGCCACCTGGTCTAGTGGAAGGTGTCCCTGCCCATGGCAGGGGTGGGATGAGATGAGCTGTAAGATCCTGACCAACCTCCCAACCCAAACCATTCCATGGTTCCATGTTCAGTTCTCTGTGTGTCCCTCAGACAGCAGAGCTGCTCCTTCTGTGCTGTGTCCCCACGGCAGCTCCTTGTGCCTCCTTGGCAGCCTGGACTGCCCCAATACGAGGTGAGGAGTGCTCAGGTTGCAGATCCAGCTGGGAACACAGCCCTGCAATCCCTCTGCCAGAAGAACAAAATACAGCATTAGTACTACTCCTGAGAGCTCACCAAGTTTGGGGCTGGGGGAATCAGCACATACATGAAAAGCTTTTAATGATCTACGTAATCCCTTCACATTAATTAATGTCACTCAGCATTATGGTGAAGAGTGAAAAGGCAACAAACATCACAGTGATCACATTCCCTAAACTGGCTGCCGTAACTGTTGCTGTGAACTCAGACCTTTAAACTTCTGCCAGCAGAAGAGAACACATACTTGTTTAAAAAACAAAAAAATCCAGGAATTCTTTCTGTAAGAGAAAAGCAAAGAGTGCTGCAACCCTAGAGCAGAAGCAGCCAACAGCACCTGAAGTGACAGTGTGACCTGTCTCTGAGACACTGAATGTCAGCTGTGACCTCACAAGTGCAAAGCTTACCAGGATGGAATATTTTGGAACTGTTTGTGTTCAGCACAGGACTTCGGGTGTCAATACATAGCACTGAGTGGGTTGTCACCGTGACAGGGAACAACGTGCACTGTCTGCAGTTCTCAGGAGCTGCATCCTTGCATTAAAAATCTGCTGCAGGAACCGGAGCAGGATAGAATTCCACTTCCTACCACTGATGGAGGAAACCAATGTCCTGCCTCTGCCAGCATCCCTCTCATTTGCAACTGAACCAACACAATTTGACACTTTCAACAACTTTCAGCAGACCTGTTACAGCTTTCCCAAAAGCTGGTTTACAGTCTGAAACAGGAAATTTTTCCAGGACAGAAAATCCCCGGGGAAAAAAAAAAAAAAACAACCTTGGCAAAACTCTATTTGGGAAACTGTCTTTTGCAACTAAAAAATAAAGTAAAATCAAAACCTGATGGTGATAAAGAAGGTTCAGCTACTGAACCAGATAAGCCCGAGCAGCGATGTTCACCTGCCAGTGCATCCCAGCAGCCTTCCACTGCCACCTTGTGGGAGCAGGAGACGCCTGAGCAGCTCCAAGAAATAGGATCACAGATCAGCCCCAGCTGAATTACACAAAATATCACTGAATATTAATACATATAAAAGATTTCCATTTCCTACCGAGCTCACATTGCAATTTCTTAGCCCGTGGCTTTGGTTCAATTTCCTGTGTCCACTGTTTTCAGGGACAGAAGATTACTTAAGTCCACACAAAAACTTTTCAAATAGAAATCCTGGAGGTTTCCTGGCTTCCTTGGCTCCTCCACCTGTCACATCCCCAGGTCAATACTGTGGAGCACAGAATTTAACAGAGTAGCTAATTTAGTGCCGAATTAGCTCTCAGCTGTAGCGACACACAGAATCTCTACAAATATTTCAGGTACATCCTTAGCTTTAATGGCCATTTTGGACACAGAGAAGTAGCTGAACTGGTCAAAGTTAGTAAAGCCCAGCCCCTGAACATCCAGCAGTGGCACTGGGGTGGCACCGGAGCCAGAAGGTGCCAGTTCTGCTGTTACACCGAGGGTGAAGCGCGTGCAGCAGGGCAGTGGTTCCCATTAGTAAGCCAAGAGGAATTGCACACAAACTCGGCATGGACAGGGCTGGGGAAGGGCAGTTTTACCTTCTGCTTGCTCCACGCTGCCAAGCTGCAGTTCTTTTACAGTGCTTAGGTCAAGTGGTCCCTGCTTCCTTTCCTTGACCATTCCTGAAGGATCCTGCATGGATTCCTGCTTTTGTTAGCAGGCCAACCTACAGCCTGGGCTCCCCCGCCCAAAGCAAATGCCAAAATATCCACCTCCCTTCCCCGAGCCCTGGGTGGATAAAGCCCTGGCAGCTGAGCATGCAGCACACACCTGCTTGCCGCCCTTACAGGAAGCCGCACTGACCCCGGCCCACACCTCGACCTTACTCCAAATAAAAATGCAGCCTGATTTCTGATCCAGCAGGAGCAATCTTGCCTCTTCCCAACATGGACAATCCCATGGCCAGCAGAATTCCTGCCCTCCCACGTCATCTGCACCAGCAGCCTTTGAAAAAAGGGACAACTTTATCTGAAAGCGATTAACTGCAGAGGCAGAGAAATGCTGTCACAGCAGGTGCCAGATGATTGCTCAGTTCTTCACAAGAGAGAGAAACCTCTTAACTTCTTGTTGTCCACTGTGTAGTGCGGACAGGAATCCTTCCCTTGCCTTGTAGCAGCTCCTCGCACGAGCACCTCACCGCTCTGCTTCCCCAGGGACCTTTCCCAGGAGATTAAGACCACTCAGCTTTACATCAGTCAGTGATAAGGATTATTGAGTCAAATGCTATTAAAAAAATGGCAGCAGCAAGCTATTGCTCACAGCCTTTTCTGCCAGTTCCTCTCAAGCAACATTTAAATACCCCTTGAATGCAAATCTCACAGTTTAACTTTCACAGAGATCAGGTGTTTTTATTCTATTTGTCAGACCATAAGGGTTAAGGGACATATCAGGTGACACATCCATGCTCTTCCTAGAGGAGACACACTCGGAATGCCCACAGGACAAGAACCACGAGGTAAAAGCACTTGCCAAAAATTGTTCATCTAACAGTACTGGTGGAGGAGGATTCAGTTATTAATATATTAATAATATATGCTACTGTAATTAGCAGCTGGATCCTTAGAATGAAAAATAAATTCCTCTTGGGAATGAAGCAGGAAACAGAAGTGTTTGTCAAATAAATGTACCTGGCATGTCAGTGAATTTCCTTCAGCTGAAAAACATTTCTAGGGGAAACTTTGAAGGGCAAGAAGGCTTGGGCTGAGCAGAGCCGCCAGCCCCAAAGCTGCCTAGAAAACAAGCCCACCTCACTCCTACTCTGGATTTATCATGGAATGGTTTGGGTTGGAAGGGCTCTTAAAGTTCATCTAGTTCCACCCCCTGCCATGGGCTGGGGCAAGTATCCCAGGTTGCTCCAAGCCCTGTCCAGTCTGGCCTTGAACACTTCCAGGGATTGGGCAGTCATGTGAGAAACTGGTCAGAATAAATTAAAAAGTAAGGAGGAGAGAGATGAGTTTCCCATCTGTAAGAGCGTGCCTGATGGCAAGTGCTGGCACCACCCAGCTGGAACCTTCCCGAGGAACAGGCAGAACACACACAGTGGCAGAATTCAGTTGTATAAACACAGTGGTGGGGGGTAAAAAAATCAAAATCCTAATTCTTGCCAAACCAGGAGAGATTTCAAATTCAAGAGTCCTTTTAAACTGGCCACATAACTGAGAGCACAGACCTGCCTTTCAGAAGTTCTCAGGCAAAGTGTCTCACCCCACGTGCCAGCTGTGAGCAGCACGGTTGCCTTTCCAGCTGTTCTGGGAAATAAAACTTCCATAGAGTAGGAAAAGCTTCAGCCAGATCTCCCAGAGTTCCCTTCCAGCACAGGTATCTCGTGGCTCAAGTGACATTCCAGTATAGCAAGATCTCCTGCAGCCCCTTTCTAAGCCCAGGGGACAGAGCTCTGAGCAGCCCGGACCGTGACACCAGGAATGCTCTGGCGGGGGCTGCAGCGCAGGACTCCCGGGAGAAGCCGTGACCAGAGCCCTGCACCGAGCCTGCACAGACAAGGGTGCAGAGACCTTGGGGAAGAAGCTTTTGGTGGCACTAGAGGCCGCTGTCTCCCTGGATGAAGGGGGATAATCCAGCACTGGGCTCCAACCAACAGGACCCCCCATTCCCCACCACCTGCGGGCACCCGGCAGAAATGAGGCAGCTGTTACTTCTGCCCCGGGAAGAACAGGGTCTGTGTGAGGTACTGTAGGCACAACATCCACACAGCTGCAATCCACCCTCAGCAGTGCCAGGGCTGTTGGAGTTCAGTGGCCGAACACATTGACAATGGGAGGCAATTTGCTTTTGGCAGGAGATCATCCAAACGGCCAGACCGCACCGTTCATCAGGAGCTCCAATATTGCCCGAAAAACCCCAAAAGAAACTGCCTGGCACGAGCACTGGCTGTGGGAGAGGGCAGGTTTCCAGCTCCCGGCAGCAGCACACGGCAGGGCTGCAGAGGAGCGGCGGGAGGCTGGGATGTGCAGCAGGACACACGGAACACGCCTGGCAGCAGC
>VWZW01004563.1:0-32521 GCA_013397115.1 Edolisoma coerulescens
GCATAGAAATTGGTATGTTAGTCTCTGACCTGCTATATAAGCACATGTCAGTGGGTTTTGGATAAAGGGGTGGGGTGAGAAGGAAAGGAAAAAAAAAAGTGGTGGTGGAAGAGATCACCAGTCCTGGTTCCACCATTAGTCCAGCTGATGGGATGTCTAGGGTCCTGGGAGTGCCCCAGGCTTGCAAGGGGGGTGCCATTTTATAGAGAAGCTGTCCCTACCCTGAAGGTAGGTTTCTCACTTTCTATGCAAATTAGTTATCACTCACAGTCCATTCTTCCAGGTCTTTCTGGAAATGGGTCAGAGGGCTTCAGGGGTCTTTGGCGGTCTCAATTCCATCCCGCTTCCCAGCAGTCCATGCCTGCTTCTCCACCTCGTTTCCGTGTTTGTGCTGTACTGAGTTGTGTTTATCTCCAAGCTAGAATAAGGACATTTGTCCCAGAAAAGTGCTGTCCTACCTCCATATAGCCCCTTGTCCAGTCACATCTTGTTCTTTCTCACAGCGTGTTACTGCCAACAGTCCTTGGCTGTTGTTACCTACAGTCCTTGGTTGGTGCCACAGCCACCCTGCTGTTGGTGTTTGAGACACATTAGCCTTTATCGTCTTGGCTTCTGCAGTACCTCATGGTTAGCTTCTTGTTCTGTTTTGCCCAAGAATTTGCTACTGCTGATAAGCCCTGCAAAAGCACTTGGACAGCCTCTGAATTCTAAATCTATCCACTGTTCCTTCACTTCTTAGTAGGAGATGCTTTTCACTTTCTTCTTTTACCTACTGGATGATATATGTGAATCACAAAACCAGAACTAGAAGTGTACCCATGTAATTGGTTTCATGTACTTTTTCAGAATCTGAAAGAGTTAGCACAGTGCAGCCTCCTCCTCCACATTATTACTAATTGGTAGAGGCAATGAGAGACCAGTTCATACAGCACCCTAAATGTACATATGGTACACTCCCTTTTCAGTGATGGATAAATGAAATTCACATTAATCCAGACATGTATCAACCAGCAAGCAGAGAGAGTTTTTATACATCGCAGTAGAGCACAACTTTGGCCTTACAAGCAACTGAAAGTCAAAGCAGGGGCCAAAGTGTCTGTAGTAACCACAGTTACGCTGAGGTGAGTGCAGCTCGCTTTTTCTTTTTAGCCTGGGGGTTTTTTGTTTGTTTTTTAATATTGAAAATGGTGAGATAGATGGAATTACCTAATTAATGGAAGCTCGTGGGCTTAGAAGTGGTGCAAGTACCACATACACTAGTTCTCACACAAAATAAAAATACTTTCTGCTAGATTATTCAGTTGAAAAGAAGCTCTTGGAGTGTCTTTTCTAGCACAGCTGGATCAGACCTTGGCAGTTAGAAAATGCAGTTGACATGATTGTGTCATCTAAAAAAGCAAACCTTATGAAAATGGTGAAGTGAGACAATACACAGTTGCATATTTTTCAAATCTGCATTTCTGTGTCAGAAGAACCATTTGCGTTTCCATAATGTGCTGTAGTTGAACATATTAAAAATATTTAACTTTCTTGTGATTTTTGGAGCATTAATTCTGGAATGCCAGGAGAACTAATTTTTTTTAAGAATTTTGTTGTGAGAATTTGGATTTGTACTGAAATCAGAATTTAGATCACCAAAAAGATGTAGTTTGTGCCTGTGCGTATCCTGATAGAACTGAGAGTGGTTAGCATTAGGAAGAGCCTCACTTCAATTGTGTTGGATCTAAACTCTGTGACACCTTGTATGAGGAGAAGTGTGACGTGAGTTTTTTTCCCTCTGATCTTCCCATAGTCCTCTGAAACCAAAGAGGTAGAGAATGATTTTATGGGAATAGCCATCTGTGATGCTCCGTATTGGGAAATTCTCCTGTGCCAGAGTATCTTTTGTTTTACAGAGCATGGCTGTAGGAAATAGGCTGTGAGGTTAACTGCATCTAGCTGCTGTAGTGTGAGATAAGGAAGAATTTACCTATGCTGTATGCTGAATTATGCATGGTGATGTGCTAAGGCAGAATTCCATGCAAGAGTTACTGTAACTCAGCAAGTTACTACCTATCATGTGAACTGTGGTATATTCTTGGTGTGCATGCCTGTTAGCCCGCAGCAAAGCAAGGTAACACAGTCTTGCTAACTTCAGCTTGTTCTGATGTGGTGCAGCATTCCCATGTAGACCAGTCTGTAGCCTTTTCTGCCAGTGGGTTTTCTTCTTTTTTGCTTTTAGGAGGTGACTTCATGAGATCTAGTGTGATAAGAAGGCTTTTCTTGAGCTTCTAAGTGTTAGGATATTAGCCTTTACCACACAAGTTGCCAGGAGATGAAAAAGACTTCCTAGTTTCTGTGCTTACCAGCCTGGTTATTATCTGCTGACCTTAGCAATGCAGGGGCAATATTTGTACAGTACAATAGTTGATTGATTTCCCTTGCTAGAAATGATGTAACAAAGAAACTCTTTACTGTGTTTGCCTCCATTAAAAGAGCACCCAGCTGGGGGCCTTGGTGTTCGATATAAGAAGTCAGATAAACAGTAATGTGCACATGTAAATTGATACACAGAAGAAATTCATTTTATTGAGAAATTCAGCTGGAGACTGAAGAGCTCCAGAAAGATATCCAAGTTTTTCAACTTCTTCCCTTCTTTGGATAAAATATAAGGAATGTCTGCATGGTACCAAGCAGCTTTGTGCAATTCTACAAGAATATTTATGAATCAGCTAACTTTGAAACTAGTTTTGGTACCAGAAACAGTAGAGCATTTCTCTGTGTCAGTCCACATTAGCAAGGCTGGTTGTTAATGCTTTGAACTGTGTATGTGTTCTTTAAAAAGGGTTATCAGATCCAGGCTCACAGAAAAGTTCAAAGTTCTACCTCCAAGCATCTAGCATGGCTCAGGTAGAGCTGCATAAGAACCCGTAGAATACGATAGTATGGTCATTTGCACAGCTTATGTAATGCAGCTCCATACATGAAATCTTGCAAGGGTAGTTATCATGGTAGCACTTCCAATTTCATACCTGTCTGTATCTTCCAGTTTTATACTAAGTGGATGCTTTGAGTGTAGTTCCTTTCACTTTTTGTCGGCCATATAACCTGTCTTGATAAATGTATTGAGTTCTCTCACTGTATTTTCAATGTACAGTTTTTTATAAGAGATTAGCGTATTAGTTTTTCCAGCAAGATTTAGGTAGTATTTAATTTTAAGAGCATTAGTAATGTCTTAAATATAGATGATGAAGTTACCTTTATTACGATGATTTACAATTGGCATTGTGACAGTAAGTTGTACTTTACAGTTACCATACTTAGGCCGTCCTACTCCAATATTTAGTTTTCAACAGACTCCGTTTTCACTATTCTTATGTAACTGTTGATGTACAGACAGTACCTTTGCCTTAAGAAATTTAAAATTTTGAAATGCAGTCTGTCTTCTGGAACTGAAGTGTTTTTTTTTTTTTTTCATATTCACTCTATACTTAGCTCATGGGTTTGAGACTATTTATTTATTTTCTTCTTTAAATTGGTATTCAGGCATGAGACACAGTTACTGTGATTTTTAACTTGAATTACTTTTTTCATGAGCACCAATTATGGTCTTGAAAATGGTTTTTTCACTCTGATGGAAGATTGTGTTCTCTTGTGCTCTTGTAGTCATCCTGTTCATCCCAAGAGAAGCTACACCAGTTACCCTACCAACCAACACCTGATGAACTACATTTTTTGTCTAAACATTTCTGTACCACTGAGAGCATTGCCAGTGATAACAGGTGCAGGACCACTGCAATGCGCCCTCGATCTCGAAGTCTCAGGTGAGTTTGTGTATCTGAAAAGAGGGGTTGGATCTAAATTCACATATTGTGGGGAGCATCATGGTGTTGTACACTGGGGATGTGTACTGGTTTTGAAATGGCTGAAATATAGTACAAGAGGTACATAACTGAGGCTGAATTAAGAATAGTCCTTTTAAATACTTGCTCTGGTTTTGATCATGACTTACTTCAGTGGTAAATATTGTTAAGATAGGTCTTGATGTGAAAGCAACTAACCTGCAGAGGCTGTCTTGATGACCTAGTCATTAATGATCTGATTGTAGTATTCCCTTTCTGAATCTATGTACCTCTTTTGTCCTTGATAGGTTAGCCTGTGAACATCTGTATTAGCCTGTGAATTGTCTGTATCAGTTCAAGACAATCTTGAGACAAAGTTTAGTATTCAGTTTTGACCTTTAAGAAAGACAGAAGCCACATTTAGAATGACAGGATGATTTGAGTGGGAAGGGACCTTAAAGATCATCTCATTTCCACCCCCCTGCTGAGGGCAGGGACATTCCCACTAGACCAGGTTGCTTAGAGCTCCATCCAGCCTAACTCTAAACCTCTTCCAAGGGATGGGGCATCTACAGCTTCTCTGGGCAAGCTGTTCCAGTGTCTCACCACCCCTACAGTAAAGATTGTCTTCCTAATATGTAATCTAAACCTGCTCTCTTTCAGTTTGAAGCATTACCCTTTGTCCTCTCATTACACACTCTTGTAAAAGTACTTCTCCTGCTTTCTTGTAGGCCCACTTGTGTCTTATACCCCCTACGGTACCTTGTAGGTACTGGAAGACTACTCTAAGGATTCCCTAAAGCATTCTCTTCTCCAGGATAAACAACCCCAACTCTCCCAGTCTGTCATCATAGGAGAGGCCTTACATCCCTCTGATCATCTTTGTGGCTGTGTTCTGGACTTTGCTCCAGCAGGTCCGTGTTTTTCGTGTGTTGAGGACTCCAGAGGCTGGACACAAAACTTCACGTGGTGTCTTGTGAGATCAGAATACAGGAGGAGAATCACCTTCTGGCCGTGCTTCTTCTGATGCAGCCAGGATTTGGTTGGCTTCATGGGCTATGAGCGCACATTGCCAGGTCTTGTGGAACTTCTCACTCACCAACACACCCAAGTCCTTTTCTTCAGGGCTGCTCTCAGTCTGTTCTTTGCCCAGCCTGTATCTGTGTTTAGGATTGCCCCAGCCCAGGTGTAGGATCTTGCACATAGCCTTGTTGAACTCCGTAAGGTTTGCACTGGCCCGCCTCTCAATCTCCTCACTATCTCCAGGTCCCTTTGGATGCCATCCCTTCCCTCCAGTGTGTTGACTGCCTCACACAGCCTGGTGCTGTCGGTGAACTTGCTGAGGGTGTGCTTGATGCCACTGTCCATGTCCCTGACAGAGATGTTACACAGTGCCAGTCCCAATACTGACCTCTGAGGAATGCCACTTGTCACTGGTCTGCGCTTGGACATTGAGCTGTTCACAACTGTTTGAATGTGACCATCCAGCTAGTTCCTTGTCCACCCAGTGGTCTGTCCATCAAATCCGTGTCTCTTCTGTTTACAGACAAGGGTGTCATGTGGAACAGTGCCAAATGCTTTGCACAAGTCTAGGTGAATGACCTCAGTCTCTCTTTCCTTCTTTACCCATACTGCAACCCTAGTGTGGAGGACCACCAGATTGGTCCAGCACAGTTTGCTCTAAGTTAAAACAGTTGTGTTTCACCAATGGCCTCCTTATTTTCCATGTAACTCAGCATAGTTTTCAGGAGCATTTGCTCCTTGATCTTGCCAAGTACAGAGGTGAGAATGAACAGCTTGTAGTTCCCCAACGGCTTGTAGTTATGTCTCTTTTTAAAAATGAAGGTTATGTTTTCCCTTCTCCAGTCACTGGTAATTTCACTCAACTGCCACAGCTTCTCAAATATGATGGATAATAGCTTAGCCACTTCCTCCACCAGTTTTCTCACAACCTGTGGATGCATTATACCAGGTCCCATAGACTTGTGCACCTTCAAGTTCTTAAATGGTCTTGAACCTGATCTTTTAAAGACAGTGATTTTACATTCTCCCAGTCCCTGCCTTTGCCTTTTGTAATTTGGTCAATGTGGCTGGAGCGCTTGTCAGTGAAGAACAAGACAAGGAGGTCACAGAGTACCTCAAACTTCTTCATGTTCCAGTAACCAGGTCTCCCGTTTCCTTCCAGAGAGGGCCCACATTTTCCTTAGTCTTCTGTCACTGATGCACCTATAGAGCATTTCTCGTTGCTGTTGACTTCCCTGGCCAGATTTAATTCTATCAGGGCTTTAGCCTTCCTAACCTGATCCCTGGCTGCTCAGACATTCTTTCTGCGTTCCTCCCAGGCTACCAGCCCTTCCTTCCATCCTCTGTAGGTTTCCTTTTTTGTGTTTGTATTTGTGCAGGAATTCCTTGTTCATCCACGCAGGCCTCATGGCATTTCTGCCTGACTTCCTCTTTGTTGGGATACATCACTCCTGAGCATGGAAGAGTTGACCCTTGAGTATAATCCAGCTCTCTTAGGCCCCTCTTTTGTCCAGTTTTTCATCCCAAGGTACTCTACGAAGCAGATCCCTGAAGAGACAAAAGTCTGAGCCGTGAGCTGTCTGTGCGCCCTCCTTGCCGCCCTAAGGATCGTGAACTCCACTCTTCCGTGGTCACAGCAGCCAAGGCCGCCCCTGAGCTTAGCATTCCTCACCAGTCCCTCTTCGTTGGTGAGAATGACGTCCAGCATAGCACCTCTTCTCATTGACCGTTCTATTACTTGGAGAAGGAAATTATCATCAACGCATTCCAGAAACCTCTTGGTTTGTTTCTGCCCTGCTGTGTGCTTGTGAGCTCTTGGTCAGCTCCTCATTTGTCCACAGTCACAGTTCATCCACTCTAAGGGGTAAGGGTGCATGGAGTGCAACTGGTTAGAGTCCAACTGACTTTTTAGGCACCATCCACTCCTCATCTCCCCTGCTTGTCCTTTCGAGAGAGCCTGTATCCTTCCATTCCAACTCTCCAGTCATAGGAGGCATTTCACCACACCCCCGTGACTTCAGAAAGACTGTAGCCCTGCAGGCCTGTGCACGTCTCTAATACCTGTAGTTTATTTCCTGTGCTGTGTGTATTTGCACAGAGGAATTGAAGTTGAGCCTTGGTGAAACTTACGTACTGCTTGAAGTGCCTGGAGTTCTTTTTGCTGCTATTCAGGTGCTCTCTTGCTGACCTGTGATCTCTCTTCAGGCTCTGTGCATCTCTTGCTGGCTCTGGTATCTGACTGATACAAGTGGGATGGATTGAGGTTCCTCTTCACCCAAAAACTTCTGTTTTCTTCCTAATGCAAGAAACTCCTATACACCTGTTACAATAGAGATGCTCTTAGAGGATTACCCCCTGTGTGGAGTCTTTTCTAGTCCAGATCTTTTAGACAGACTGAATGGGCCAGAATCACCAACACAGGAAATTTGAATTGAAATTTTTTTTAAAGGGCTTTGTAGTGGACGGTGCGCCTCATGATAGCAAAAAGTAGTTTTGTAGGTTTGCAAGGTCTGTGGGTATCTTTTATGAATTCTTTTCCTCAAAGTCTTATGCTTTCTTTTACAGCCACAGTGCTCCAGCTCTGTTCGATGCATGCATATATATATGACATTATTTGTAGGAAGTTACTGCCTTTATCTGCTGGTCAGATTAAAAACATACTGTTTTGATTCCTTTTTTCAAATTATCCATTTAGAAAAACAAACAAAACTCAAACAAACTCACTTTTTATTTTTTACTTGCAGCTACCAGAGTTCTTGATCAGATCTTGCTATTTTGATTGTATCTGATCTTCAAAGGTATGGGTGTAGCCATAAGTAGCAGTTACATAGATCTGTGTTGCCCTTCTGAGAAAGAGAAAATATTCACAGGGCTTTATCTGCCTTGAAATATAGGTACAAACTAGGAGAATAACATGATTAGCAGTTAGATGTCAAGTACATTAAATAATCATGAGGACTTGAACAGAAATAGCAGAAAGGAACCAAGTGTACCACTGATGACAGACTGTACCTTTCCAGTGAAGCCTGTGCTGACTTTTTGTTGCAAATAAATCATACAAAAATATAATAACTAACTGTAGTCATGCTGAGACAAGTGTAAAGGGATAATTTGCTTTGCTTGCAGCCCTGGACGTTCTCCTGCCTGCTGTGACAATGAAATAATTATGATGAACCATGTCTACAAAGAAAGGTTCCCAAAGGTAATGAATTATATTTAAGATACCCAGTGTCTAAATTGATAGGCAACATAGGTTCTAAGTAAGTGGTGCTTTTGTTATGGGAAGTAATGATCGAGCTCTGTAATGGCTACCATAAAGCATCACCAAGCTCTTACTGCAACGATAAAATCACAATAAAGAAAATTCTGGCTGAGAACTGGACATTCATTTGCCAAAGCTGCCAGACTGGTTTTGAAATGAATCATGCTGGTAATATACTCTACTGATTGGAATCTGATGATAGTTTGGATTTCAATTGGTGGTGTGTACTTGGGGCAAATGCATGCTGAATTAGTAAATCAAAACCAGTTTCCAGTGCTAAGTCTCAAGCAGCATCTGCTGGGATATACCAGCAGATTCCTTCATTTAGTGCCATTTCTTCATTTTCCCAAACACTTAATATATACTTTACATGCATGTATATGTATTATATGCACTGATTTAATGGTGAAGATCAGTACACAGATGTGGGGGTTTTACTATGAGGTATGAGGACATTTTGCTCTCCTGTCCAGAGGTCCTGAGACACAGATGAGTTCCTAGGTGCAGGTGTGTGTGTGCAGCTTGAAGCACTATACTCTTGGTTGTTCCTAGGATTTTGGTTACCTCTGGAAAATAAAACAAAGTACTGTTCCTAAAGAGTGGGTAAAAAAGGGAGAAATTTCATTGCATTTCTTCATATAAATATGAAGAAAGATTTGTCAGGATTTGCAGAGCAATTGAGCAACAATATGAAGTGTGAAGAACTCACACATCTTAGTGTTTGAGATATGAACTAAGATGTGTGGGATTACTTTTTAATAATAAGAGTATCTTCAAGGGTTTTTTTTAAGCATCTGCAGTTCTGTGAGAACCAGACAGTTGGTTCTCTAAAACAAATGCATCTCGAAACCTGCAGACACGTTTGGCAGGACCTGTGAGCCTGTGGTGCTTTTAATTAGTCAAATGAGCCTCATTCAAACTCTGCCCAGTGAAATATTTTTATGGAATAACCTTTGTGAAAGTAATGACTATATTCTGCTTTGTAGTATCTGCAGTTTTAGCAGAACAAAGCAGACCCCCATGAGTTCTCTTTTTATTTATTTCCACTTTGGCTTTGACTTAAAAGCTTTTTAGTTCTGTTTAGTGTTTATCACAAGATTAGTGCACAGTTAATCACCAGTGGCAGACAAGGTGGGGGAGCTGTGTAGTAGCTGTTAAGGCTGTTGCTTTTCTGTACTGGTAATGTGGGGAAATGTCATCTGTCACTTTGCCTTTGTGTACTTGTCTTTTGGCTTCAGTCATTTCATGCATTCCAGCTAGGTAAATTCTTAGGCAGTACAGAAATGGTCTAGAGTCAGAAATAACTTCGAGGCTGTTAGTTTCATGTAGAGCTGTTTTAATGTGTTGAATGACTACTTTTCTATAGGCCACAGCTCAGATGGAAGAGAGGCTTCAGGACATTATAACAAATCATTCTCCAGAGAACACCCTTCCTCTGGCAGATGGAGTGCTCAGTTTTACCCACCATCAGATCACAGAACTGGCTCGAGATTGTTTGGATAAATCTCACCAGGGCCTCATCACATCACGATACTTCCTTGAATTACAGCAGAAATTAGACAAATTGCTGCAGGAGGTAGGAGCCATGAGACTATGTGTTTGCCTGAAAAATTGTTTAAATCTGTTTGCCTAAGAATTGTCTTGAATGTTGTTTCAAATAATGAGTGTTTACTCAAGTAATTGTCGAAGTGGTATTCATAAGATGCTTTAGTCTACATAATGACTCCTACAAAAACTGTAAGGCACCCTAACATACTCGTCTGGAATGGATGGGTTGTAAAGATTTCAGAAACAACAGCATTATGTCCTGCAGTGCAAGTTACAGATTGCTTACAGAAGTGTGTGCATAAGCCCCCGACAGGGCTGGCTATTCCATTTACTTTAAATACATGAAGTAACATACGCACTTCCCTTTTATCTATCCTACTGTGTTGAGAAAGCAGACAGCAACCCTTAGCTTTCCATTAATGAGAGATTATTTATCATTTCGTTTTTTGTAACATTCCTCTCATAGCTGAAATGTTTATTAACAGAAATAATATCTTTTCTAAAGTCGAAAGTTTCATAGAATAATCAGCTAAATTAATTAAGATGAACTTGAAACTTGACAAATAAACGTGCTGTTACGTAAGTCGTCGTAGTTTATTAATGTATCATTTTTAAAAGAACGAATGCAGCATGTAATGTACTCACTTATTTGTGTGGGATTTGTTAGTACATTATGAGTCAAAATTAAACTGATAGAGCAGCAGATCTGAAATTAATTTGAAATTTTTTCCAGCTGATATGTTAAGATGCCATTCCTGTCTTAATTAGTCTTCTGCTTTCTTATGAATGCACAAGCAGTTTTGGTTGGGTTTTTTTTTTTTGTTTTTCCTATGCTGCTTTTTTGTTAATTTCTGTTCAGCAAATAGGATTTCTGACACTATTGTTTTTGAACTTTTTCTCTTCATACAGCAACGCAAAACTTAAGACATCAGTAAATTTACTCCGGAATGTTGAAATCCTTTTTTTTAAACATTGAAAATACTTAGAGTTTGCTTACTAGTCACGAGGAAGTTTTGAACTAGTAACCTTCTGAAGAAATGATCATAGTTCTATCATGCCAAAGTGCAGGCAGAATTGGCCAGCTGATCATGTCAAAATAGAAGAAAACGTGTCTGAGCCAGGATTCATTGAACCACAGTTAGCACTGTTAACAATATATACCTTAAAATGGCTATACATTAAGTAGAGTTTAGAATATGTGTTCACTGACTAACACCTCTCCCAAAAACCACTAAAAAACATGCCAGGAAATTATTCTTCAGTCTGCATATAAAGCAATGCATTGTTTAAAAAATCACAACACTAATTTTGTCATGTTTTATGATGCTAATTCTTTATTATGAAAAAGATTCCTGTTCTGCAAAGACATTATACCTTAAAAAATTCAGACTTAACTTTTGAGTCCACTGCTTACTTCTTGTTAATAGCATGATATGACAGTATGAAAACATTTTCTTTGTGTAACTCGGTTATGGGAACTTAGCTGTGTTTTGGATTCACGCAATTCATTTGTTGTCAATTCCCAGCTGCAGCCTTCAGTAGAAAGCTGCATTTCCTGCTGCTACTTGGCACTGTGCAATTACTTTAACTAGGGAAAGACTCCCTTGAGGGTGAAGCTTGGTTCAGCCAAAATTTTTATAATTTTAAGGTCAAGTGGGCCTGAGTGCTTTCCGGCTTCATCACCCTTAAATGTAATATATATTGAATCTTTTGTTCACTTAGGCACCTGAGCGTTCACAAAACTCTACAAAAGTGTTTTGAATTCTGGTGTTTAAAGGCAGGTGTTTTGTTTACAAAAGAGTTTTGCTTGGGCTTAGTTGATAATGTTCAGAATTATGCTTCTGTCCAGTTAAGGTTCTTCTGAAACGTGTTGCAGACTGCTAGAGTTGCAGACTGCTAGATGTTATTTGTGCCTTTTTCTTTCTTTTCCTTTTTTAAACTCCACAAATTAATTCCTCTCATATATTTGGCAATTTTTAAAATTATATAATATAAAATTATATTATATTATATCTATTACTGTACTTATATTAAGAGTGATATGCATAGCTTCCTATTTTCATAGAGTTTTTTTCAAAAATACAACATGTTATAGGAAAAGTACTTATTTGTCCATAGTAATAATTTTTTAAGTTTTAGTTTCTTAGTTTTCTTTGTGGTTTTGAATTAGCAAGAGATAATGAACCAACACACTGAGAAACTTAAGTCTGTGAGTTCTACTGATCAGAGCAAGGAAATGCTTTGATATTTGAGGGAAGGGCTATTAGTATATTTTAATCAGAAGGAGAATTACACAGTTTCTTTGCATTCACTAACACCCTAAATTACATAATTTGTTCTTAGAGGGGAACATTCCAAAGGAATTTGAAATGCAGCTCAGACCATTGTGCAGATGTTATCAAACCTTCTAGAAGTATTTCTTCTGTATGTATTCTTCTATAGCATTTCCCCCTCACTTTTGTAATCTTTGTAAAACTCAATTTTTCATTATCTTCCTTTCTACATGTTCCTTTATATGAGACCTCTCTGCAAGTACAGGTTTTTTATGTGTATAACTGTATATAAATTGTCATTTTACTATGACTGACCAAAAGATAGCAGTTTGAATTCGGGATGGATGTTGCTTGTATCTATTAGTATTAGTTATGTTAGTTTTTATTTCAGCCTAACATTGTTAACAAATTGAGGCACAACCTGCATGTATAGATCCGTGTTGGTCTGTGTTGATATGTTGTATCCTTTTGCAAAACTGGTGTTAATAATACTGTGTAAGCTTAAGAAACAAGCAGAAAAAAAAAATAGTAGTCACTTTTGTTGTTACAGTGTTAGAATTTTAAAACTGTAATTACTTGAATCAAAAGTTGAAGTGTTTCTCAGATCTTTGTTATCTCTGCTGGCATCTTGAAATTGATGGACCGTTTGCATCAAGTACATGCTTCAAACCCCAAAGGTGTCCTAAATATTGTACATACTTTCCTAAGCAGTGCATTGAATGTGATTTCGTTTGATATGACTTTACTTTTATCTTTTAGGCGCAAGAGCGGTCAGACAGTGGAGAAATGGCATTTATTAAACAACTTGTTCGAAAAATCCTGATAGTTATTGCTCGTCCTGCTCGCTTACTGGAATGCCTGGTAAGGTCATGCTTACTATGAGTAGTGCTTTTCACTTAGTAGTGTAGGAAATTCTCTGATTTAGTAGTCAAGGTTCTTTACAATTGACTCTTGGAACATGTCAAACAGTGTGGTAGGGCTTCATTGTTAGTGGGATCCTTTCCACTTCTATTATTGAATATAGTATATTGGCAGGACNTGCTGTTACAGATACTGTGGTATAGAATCCTTTTCATCAACTGAGGAAGCTGCTGTTTAAAACCAGTTGGCTTTTTCTGTTTTGTTATACTTTCCATTTCTTGGGAAGACTGTTCTGGAATTGTAACTGCTTGGTGGTTTTCTCATTTCTTAACAGTTTTGTAGTTTTGTTGTGCTCAACGGCTGCCAGAACTATAAACAGCTTGAGGTCAGCTCTGCAGTACCTGATCTGGCGATAGGAGCAGCAGAGGGATTAGGCTATCTGGATACACGGGTAGTTGGTGTTATACTGGGCACCAGAAGGAGCAGAAGAGTTAATTCATTTATGCATGAGCATAGCACCAATGTTGCCAGACTGGGTTAGTTTGTGTGAGCCGTGTGGGCGTGTTTCTGCTTTTCTTGCCTGTGCTGTAGGAACTGAGATGGCTCAGGTGCGGGAAGTTGCTCCTACACACAGAGCCAGTGTGCTTCAGTTGTTCAGTGGAACTAATAAACACTTGCAGAACACAGTGTACACAAGAGGATGGTGTAGACACCCAAATACCATGCCAGAGCCAGCCTGAGTCTGAAAGGCCTGGCAGGCAGCCTGAGCTGACTTTGAGCCACTCTGCTTGCCAATACCAAGATCAGTGTTGATGCTGCATACAGCTTTTTGAGGCTGGCAGGGCTTATGTGGGAGCCAGCCTGCTGCTAGACTCAAGTTATGCCTGAAATTGTCATAACTGCATTTGCACGGCACTGAATCTGAGCTAGTAAGTCTTTCCAACCTGATTCTGGCTCTGTGCTGTGTCCCTTCATCTGTGGCACAGTTAATCCACACCCTGGCTCGTTCAGCCATGGGCATTTTGAGAGCTGCCTCTATTTTGTTTTGGAAACACGGAGTCTCAGTGTTCCCGGTTGCTTTTTGTTCGTGATTTGCAGTTCAGAAGGAATCTAAAAATAAGATATGTGCTCTGAATCAGCCTGAAAGAGATGTTTAAAATAAACAACCAAAACAAAACAAAAAGGAAGGCTTTAGAGAGAAGAACACCTTAGCATGTCCTGTTTCTGCCACTGAATCCAAACTTATTTTATTCTTTCTCTCCAAGAAGCTCATTCCATCTAGTGATGTTCCCTGCTCTATTTACAGGGTTCATATAAACTTTGTCCACATCATCCAGTTTCTCATAGCCTCGTTCTTTCCCTCTCTGGTTTGCATCCTTCTCTATTATCATCCAGAAATGCCCTTAAGCCCGTCTTGTAGGCAGTCAGATCAAGACTTGTTAATGATACTTCTATGTCCTTCCCTTACAGGCTTGCTAGCTTTCTCCCACCAACTCTTGCCCCCAGCATCATCATTCTCTATTAGCTTTCTAATTGAGGTGCTGGAGTGTATCCAGTGAAGGGCAACGAGACTCATGAAGGGTCTAGAAAATATGTCTAGGAGCAGTTGAGGGAGCTGGGTTTGTTTAGTCTCAAGAAGAGGAGGCCCAGGGGGGACCTTATCACTCTTACAGCTCCCTGAAAGGAAGGTGTCAGGAACTGAGACAGGAGATTCAGATTACATATTTGAAAAATTATTTTCACTCTTAGGATAGTCAGGCATTGGAATAGGTTCCCCAGGGAGGTGGTGAAGTTACCTGGAAGTGTTCAAGAGGTATTTGGATCTTGTTCTGGGTGATGGTTTAGTGGTTTAGGGGTTACAGTGGTGGTGCTGGATGGATGGTTGGACTGAGTGATCCTAAAGGTCTCTTGGAACCATGATGATTCTGTCGTTCTAATTCAAGTTCTCTCCTAGTGGTCTATTTGCCCATTAGTTCATTCTCCCTAAGTGCTAAGTTTTATTGGGATCTAGTCCAAATATCTGTTCCCTTAGTTCCCACTTTCTGCCACTGGGATTTTATCCAAGGCTACATGCTCTGCCTTGTCCTTCAAGCAGAGTGATGTGCATCCTGCACCCCTCCTTTTGCTGGGCCTGCTGAACTGAGTTGAAGAACAGTGGTGCAAAGGCCACATGTGACTGTGTCTCATAGTTGAGTTTCAGAGTAGCAGTGGCAGGGAAAGCCAGCACAGCTTGCTTCAAGTGTTCTCACTTCAGACAGGATCTTCAGGAGGTTTAAACTGGGTTGTAACAGTCCTGCATCATATGCTTCTGCAGATACAGGTAGCTTGAACAAATTTAGGCGTATGGTCATAAATATATTATATAGTATTATGTATATTATATTTCATTATTATATTATTATATTATATATTATTATATATATTATATATTATATTATTATTTATATATATTATATAAATACATTTTTCGTGCAAGAAGGTGTTAAGCCTAGACTATAAAAGTAATTGTAAACTTACAGAAACAGTATTGTTTTTCTGTAGTATCCCTCTGGAAAATGTTTAATATTACTGGCTGATATTTTAGAATATCTGTCTGAAATAGATACTAGATCTGGAAAACTTCAGCCTCTGTAAGAAAGTTCATAAAATTGTAGGAAATAAATCCAGCTTTGTGGTCATGAGATGTTTCAGATACCATGCAGTGAAGCTGTCAGTTTTCTGATGGTAGTTTTGTCTCAGGTATTCATAGCATGTGAATTCCTATTTTAGTTTGCTTGATAATCATATGAATAAAGGTTTTGCAGTTTCATATGTGGTAAGAGCTACTGCCAATTATTTAAAGATTTTTCTCCATTCATACATGGAAAATGAAGTGCAGAGTTGGAAGTGAAGATCAGGAAATAAATTCATTGCTTCTCTTTATTTGCACTGGTGTATGCATATGTGTGTGTTGAGATAGATGTACACACACACAAACACATTCATATGATTAAAATTACCTGTTTTGAAATTGCCTTGTCTTGCTAGTAAGCGGAGGAGAAGCTATATATCTACCATTGCAGCAGGTCAGGAGATGATCATGTTTTCATGACAAAAGTAAATGGAAATCTTGGCACACAACATCATCCTGTTGGCTTCTTTAGTACCAGGGAGCAACACGTAAGAGATACAGCTGGGGATGGCACGTAAGATGAGCAGAGTAAGACTGAAACAGCATGTACTGTTTAGTTATCAGTTCAGATTTTTGCTGCAGGTTAGCAGCATCCTGAGACTATGAGCTAAACTAAGACCACTTGGTCCCACTAAGTTCATGGGTTTGTGGTAAGTCCTTTGCAGTAGGTTGTACATGATGAAAATTCTTTCATGACAAATATAAAACTGTTTCCATAAGGCTGAAAATTCCAAAGATACTTTATTTCAGACATGCTGCAGCTCCTCCTGTTAGCTGCAGCAGTTTTGATGCTTCCAAAATGAAGCATGATACTGAATTTCTCAAGCTGCCTTCTGGGTTGGGATGTTGACTTTCCAAGTCCTGAGTAGCCTGAGGATCTAGGACAGGACCCTTGTGACTCAACATGTAGACTAAAATGCTGTGGAGTTACGTTGGGCCACAAAACAGTCAGGAAATTAGCTAGCTCAGCGGTCTGCCTGGCTTCTACAGGTATTTGTGACAGAGCTGACCTACTTGAGGAAAGCCTGTTTTGTTACATTAATGACTGATAGCTATCACTCTGTTAAGCATTGCACCTATAGGCACAAACACCTTGGAGAATGTGATAACCATGGACAGATGTTTTGGTATGAATTCATGCCAGTAGAGAGAGAAATTATATTTTAAAACCCCCCACACATTGTTTTAATAATCTTCCTTTGCTCCTTTCAATGTATTTCTCTTTTTATAGTCTATAAATGTAGTAAAATAAATGTATTTCTGAGGGACTGGGAGATAGGTAGAGTTTTGAGTTTCTATTCTTTTTGTTCCTTTTTGTTCCTTGTTGAGGCTTGCCTTTTTGTATGTTATAAATGATAGTTGCAATATAGTTAGTTCCCACAGGAGAATATTTCATTTCTGGATTTGAAACAATTGGATCAATGAAGCTCACATTTTTAAAATAAAGTTTCAGTTTTATCTTCATTCTAAAGTTAGCGATTTATTTAATTGTATTTTCCATAGAACAGTGCATATATATTGATTAGAAATACTTCAAACTAATACTTCAGAAGTAAAAATTGTAGTGCAATATATTTACATAGCTGTAGTGGATTTTTATAATCAAGCACATGCAGGGAGATAGTCTTCTCTGTTTCAAATCTTATTTTTGTTGGTTATAGGTCATTTCACTCAGTATTACATGAAGTTTTGAGGGCAAAGTACATACTGTTCATATAAAGTAGTGCTCTGAAATAACGGCATGCAATTCTGTTGCTTATGTCACGTTACACTGTATAAGAATTGGAATAGGTTAATAGACTATTAGTAATAGAATAAAGAGGTATTGTTTTTAGTAGGAAAATGCCATATACATGGAGTTAGAAGAAGCAAAGGAAGTCTTTATGTTAGACCCTAAGGAACCAGTTTCAACAGAGAAAATGATGGTGGTTATTTTTCCTCTAGGAATTTGATCCCGAAGAGTTTTACTATCTTTTGGAAGCAGCTGAAGGCCATGCTAAAGAGGGGCAAGGCATTAAAACAGATATCCCTCGATACATAATTAGCCAGCTGGGCTTAAATAAGGATCCTCTAGAAGGTAAGTGAATCTCCTAGTATAGCTATAGGTTCCTGGGTTCTTCTTTCTCAATGTGTTTTATCATTCTAATAATCTGTGTGTACCTGAAAAGGGTCAAGGTAAAGATGGTAGCAGAGCAAGTGTTCACTGGCTCTCAGAGTACTCTCACAAGCTCAAACACATCAAAAGGGCCATCTCTTGTAAATACGATTTTTTTTGTTGCGAATATCATTCACAAATACACCGTATCAATGCTACCACTCCTCTTGTTTCATCCTGACAATGCAACTTCCTCATTTCAGCTCTAAATGAAATTTCCTGTGATAATTTGATGGTAACTGTTATCTAAGCACAGTTATAAAGGAAGCTTGGTTGAGCCCTTGTTTGCCTTTCAGTGCCCCCAAGTTCCTGCATCTTGGAATCTCTGAGAAGACTGTCTTCCAGCCCATTAATTTTTCCATGTAATTTGAATCCGTGTTGAGGACTTTTGTAGGGAGAACTTGGGTTCCAGTGGAGGTATTGTCACTGCAGAATTTTTCTTTACTATGAGAGTGTGAGGCAGTAGAATATGTTGCCCAAAGAACTGGTGGGTGCCGTCCTTGGAAGTGTTTTAAGACCAGATGGAATGAGGCTCTGAGCAACCTGGTCTAGTGGAAGGTGACAAGGTAGCCCACCTAGCTGATCAAGGGAAGCCAGTTGATGTCATCTTTTTGGATTTCAGTAAAGCTTTCAATACTGTCTCTCGCAGTGTCCTGCTGGACAAAATGTCCAGCCCACAGCTGGATAAACACATCATGCGATGGGTGAGCAACTGGCTCACAGGTCAGGCACAAAGGGTTGCAGTGAGTGGGGTGACATCAGACTGGGGACCTGTCACTGGGGGAGCCTGTGCTCTTCAACATCTTCATAAATGACTGGGGTGCAGGACTGGGAGGGACACGAAGTTCACAGATGATACAAAACTGGGAGGAGCTGTTGACTCCCTTGAGGGCTGGGAGGAGCTGCAGAGAGACCTTGACAAATGAGAGGGCTGGGCAGTCACCAAGCATGTGAAGTTCAACAGGGCCAAGTGGGTTCTGCACCTGGGATGGGGCAGCCCGGGATGTACAGACAGACCAGGGAATGAGAGGGGGGAGAGCAGTGCCATGGAAAGGGCCCTGGGGGTCCTGATCAGTGGCAAGTTGAGTGTGAGTCAGCAGCGCCCTGGCAGCCAGGAGGGCCAAGCGTGTCCTGGGGGGCATCAGGCATAGCATGGCCAGCCAGGCAAGGGAGGGGATTGTCCCCTCTGCTCTGCTCTGGGGTGGCCTCACCTTCAGTGCTGGGGGCAGTTTTGGGGGCCACAATATAAGAAAGACATTAAACTCTTTGACATCATCCAAAGGAGGGACACGAAGATGCTGAAGGGCCTTGAGGGGAAGCTGTATGAGGAGCAGCTGAGGTCACTTGGTTTGTTCAGCCTGGAGGAGACTGAGGGGAGACCTCATTGCAATCTACAACTTCCTCACAAGGGAAAGCAGAGGGGCAGACACTGCTCTCTTCTCTGTGGTGACCAGTGACAGGATCTGAAGGAGTTGGACTTTATGATCCTTTTGGGTCTGTTCCAACTTGGCATATTCTGTCATTCTGTGTCCCAGCCCGTGGTAGAAGGTTTAGGACAAGGTAATCTTCCATGTCCTTTCTAACCCAAGGCATTCTATGGTTCTTTTAGGAACAGCTTGAAAAAACTAAAATTACTTCTCTGTCCTAGCCAGATCATCTTCTTGTCACCCTGAGACCAGGTTCTATCAGTGGTGACAAATAGAAATCGGTTCATTATGTTCAGTGCTAGTTCTGCAATTTGGAGGAAATCAGCAGAAGTGCCATCATGGTAAAATGAGTCTAGCTGATGCCAATTGACTTGTCAACTGTGTTGTGAACCAGGACTAGGAGAGGGCTTGATAATACAAAATAATAGCAAAAAAATGTGATAAACCTTTTTTTTCATGATGAAAGATCACGTGTTGTTAAATCAAAGAAGTAGTGTAATGTGTGTTAAAACCTTTTTGCTGACTAAAGCAGTTTGTGAAGTTCAGCACTGCCAGTTGTGTCAGGTATTTGGTTAGTTCTAAATCAGTTAGATTGAGTATTGTTACAGATGACATTAATGTTACATTAACAGATCTAAAGAACGTCAAGCCTAGTATTTCCACTTCCTATCTTCACAGAACTTCCTCATCCAAATTTAGTAGTATTTTTTGTCTGAGATACAGATTAACAGCTTTGATGCTTTTTGTTTGTATTTGGAGTGCAGCAAGGAAGATAGACAAATTGGGAAAATACACATAAATATTTTTTTTTGCCTTTGGTTTTGGAAAAGATCAAGAAGTATTGAAATTCTCTGCAAGATAAAGCATCGTCTTCTGGATTTGGTGAGCTGTTGGTCTGTCCTAAACTGACAATTCATCAATTCTTCACTGAACAAGTATGCAAGATTTAATTTGGAATGTGGGTTGAGGGTTTTGACCCTGGTTCTGCCAGTTGAACTTTACCTTTCTCCTTGACTCTTCTTGGCCACTTGGATAAAAGTGTTCCTCAGCAGGAGTCAAGAATCTGTCACTACCTAAGTTCAATAACATCTTTGAATTTTTTTGGAACAGTTTCTTGTGTGAGAGGTCTAGAAACAAATGCCTATATACAAATAAGGAATACTGTTTTCTTTAACTAAATATTTGTTTTATGGGAGTGTACTTCATCTAGGATGCATCTTATTATATATTTCATAAACTGAACATTGATTAAAATAACAAACTTTGAAGCATTCAAAGGATAACTGAAATTTTGGGTTTTGGTTTTATTTTTGAAGGAAGAAATGGACTACGTGGTTTGTCAGTAAATACTGAGAGGTGTATGATGTATTGATTACTGATTTTTGGTTCAGTTGGAGATTTGAGCAATTGATTATTTAGTGTTTTGTTTTAAAGATTAATGTGTATGTTTATTTGTAATAGGTAATTTAGGCCATCTGATTTGTGTTAATGCTTTCCTCCCATGCTCCAAAAAAAGTGATATTTATAAGCAGTATAAATCACTGTCCAGTGACTTCTTAAGTGAACTGGTTTTGATGTAAATTGGTGTGTCTGTATGTAGGGACTCTTCTTAAGCAAAAATAAAAGAAGGGCACTGTGGGTTTATGCCCTGGAATTAATGGTTTACAAAGAGAATTATTGGGAGTACTGTATTCATTACTATATAAATATTACAGGAACATCATCCTCAACAAGTTTAAAGCCCTTTTATGTAAAAACAGAAAATTTTTAAAAAGCAGACCGAAGTTTTTTCAAAACAAGCAAAGTGCAGCTCAGTAGCACTACTTATCCCATGACACAGAATTGTATTTTCAACCAAGATGTTAATTTATGTCTTCAATGTTCATAAATGTTCATGCGAAGGATTTTATTTAATCTGAAGAGAAAAGCAACCTATTTTAGACCTTTCTCTACTTACCTCCTTTGTTTGCTGCCTAACTGTAGTGTCCTTTCTTTGAGTGAAATGATGCTTGCATTATTTGGAGATAATGCTAGATAAATTTATACTGTACTGAAAGCAATACCACAACAGATTCATCACTTAGCAGAGACTGGTGGCTGCATTTCTGAAGAGTTCCCTGGGGAGAAATTTTTCCTCATGTTTTTTAAATTACCATCTTTACCTTTTTGAATCATGAGTCTTCAGAAAGGGTTTAAATCAATGAAAGAAAAAGGACAGATGTTTAATGGTATTTAGATGTCTGAAAAATCTCTTCAGGCATTGCAAAATGGTTCCATAGCTCCCTGTTTTGAAAGCTGACTTTTGGTTCCATCCCATTAGTACCTACTGCTTGCAAATAATATGGATTTCTCAGATAATGGTTATTTTGCAAAAGTTTTGTTTCAAAAAGGATCGTTTTAATTTGCTCTTTATGAATAGTTGAGAAGGCTGTCAAAGTATATTATTCCAGCTAGCTTGGTTCTTGCCCATACAATAAAGGTTTCATCAACACTTCTGTTCTAAAACCCCCATGCTCACAAAACTGTGACTTTTGCCTGGAAAATCCACTTCAGGTTCAGCCTATATGATTTTCTTTTCTTTAAGATTTTGTTTGTTCTCAATGGGGGTATTTTTCACAGTTTATTGACTCCATTTTTTGAATGCTTTTAGCTTCTCTAACACTTAAAAGATCTCTTTGGCTTTTGAAGTGACATTCTGATTTCTTCTGTTTCTTACACTTAACACTTGGCTTGTATTGTGGTTACAAATGAGAGTTACTCCTTAAATCTTTAGCTGTTCCAACAGAAAATTAATCTGTGTGGTTAAATTGCCTTTAAAAATTGCAGTAAAAAGTGGTGTGCAGCATTTCACTTGTAATAATCACTTATTTTTATATAAAAAAATCCAGTTTAGATATTCTCTGTGAATATTCAGTTATATTTTGTAGTCATAAATTCAGTTAACAGTCCTGAGATAAAAATGCATCTTGCAAATTTTAGATGGTCTTATTTCTGATTCCCAGCACATAATTGTGATAAGATTTGCATCTTTGGCTATGTAGAATATATAATTAAATGTGTATGTGATTGCTGGGGTCTTTTAGTTATCGGCTGTCCTATTTAGCTTTTTTTACCCAGATAAATTCTTGGTTACTACACCCCCTGAAGGACAGGCTGGGCTTAGGAGCTCTGCAGCATAAGTTGACCCTGGCAGGGACAATCTGATCAAGCTGTAGTCTCCTAAAATCTTACTTTCCCAGAGAAGTCATCTGTCTTAGTGGCTCTGTAAATGATAAACTTCTACAAAAATGACTTTTAGCTTATCCTGCTAGGCTTATCAGCATTTCTGTGTAGAAGAAGCAAACTATTTGGAGTCCATCTTAGGTCTAAACTAGAAGCTTTTGCTGTAACTGTGAAGCAGCCCGAGAAGGATGAGGCCTATTGTTAACCCCTCAGGGGCTGAGATCCTCAGGAATTTTAGCAGATTAGTGCTATCTTTCCCTTAGTGCTCAGTTTGCACATAGCTCTTGGAATTCCCAGGTCTCAGCAGTGAAAACAATATTACTCTTCATTGCTTCATGGCTAATCTTCATTGCTTCAGTGGAAGATTATTACATAGGCACTAAATGGCAAGTGTTCCTTTTCTGGGTGGATTTTTTAATACGTGCTTGGAAATGCCCTGAAGGTTGCTTGTCAAGTGCTACAGGTAGGACACCATTTTCTATTAAGTATTCCAGAAAGGTGTCACTTCTCCTGTTTTCTGTGCTTCATTTAGTTTTGTATTTTCCATAGTTTTAAATGAAGTTTTTAATTTTTCTTTCCAGAAATAGCTCAGCTAGCTAATTGTGACAGTGGGACAGCAGAAGCTCTGGAAGCGGATGAATCAGTAAATGTAAGTTTTCCTGGTATGTTGCTGCTTTTGCTGAATGTGAGCAAGGACATTCTGGTGTGTTCCCCCAGCCCTGCCTGTTCTGTTTTCTCCTGGTATGTGAGAACAGATTGAATAAACGTTGCTTAATGCTCACACTAACTCTGTGAAGCTGTGCAGGCAGAAGGCTTTCAAAAGGTATAACCAAGCTTTCTACCTATTTTCCTAGATATTTCAGTGTCTTCATCTTCTACAAAGTTAGTGTTTACCATGTAACTTAACTACAAAATCCACCACTACTATCTTGTTTTCTATTCAATCAATGTATTTCTTTTTCTTTTAGAAGTGTTGGTAAACTGTCTAATAAAACAAAGTATTTTAAAGAGATTTTAAAACAGTCCATTCACAGAGGCAGCTAATGATCAAATTGAGAGATTCTGAACAGATCCAGTGAAGAGACAAGGAAGAAATGAATAAGTTAGCAAATAGCCTGGATTCAGAAAGTTAGTTTACAATTTGAAAGGTTGTGCATCATTCTTCTGAATCTGTGTTTGAAAATATGTGCGTACAGCAGTGGGTATCTTACAGTAGTATCTTGTGAGATGCTTGCTCAGGATGGAAAAAGAAAAACAAGTTGGACACATTGATTGGGCTGAATATTGTGGGCTTAAATGCTCCTATTTTAAATTCTTATTTTTAAAAGTTGGTTCTTATACCTTGGATTTCAGTCAACAGAGTAGATGAAGTTCTAACAATTCAGTCTTGATTTTCAGTGCAAGTGGATAGCAAAAACAAGAGCAGTGTTAGAGGATGTCTAAGTAATTCAGTGGTACTTTACAAGTATTTACAAATGTTAGCAGGCATGGATTATCTGTTAGACTAGTTCTGATACATAACAGAAAAGACATCATTCTTTGGTACATGTGTTATATTGGGGTATTCTCTAACATTTGACAAAATGCCACTTATGAAGGATTCTGTAATTGACAAAAAAGGTATTTCCTGTTCTGCTGCTTTCATTCTCTGCATTTAAGGTACTGTATTAGACCTGAGCAGCATTTAGTGGAAGGATACTGACAAATTGGAGAAAAAACATAATAACTAGAAGGCTTAAGGGAAGTGCCAAAGTACTTAACTGAATCTAAGGTGCAAAGTGGCTTAGCATTAGCTGAGCAATTGAAACTGTAAAGTTATTTGTGTTGCGCAAATGCTGAAGGGATACAGAAAGGATAATGTAGTGTAATAAGGGAATGTAAATAGGGGAGATGGTGAAGTCAGTAAAGAAAAATATGGAGGGAATATTTGGAAACATCTCAAAATGTAGCTGTGGAATAAACACACATGGGAAGTGACAGGAAGTGTAACTTTCAAATACGGGACTGCTCACAATCGTCACAAATAGCAGTTAAGGAAGAATCCTGAACTGGCAGACAAGTGGGCGGAACAATTTAGTAAGTCCTCTCTGACAGCTCCTGTGTAGTTCATTATATCAACATTTTCACTAGTCTTGCACTGAATTTTCTTTAGCAAGCATTTAATTGAGAATGTTTCAACCAGGTCTACTTTCAAATTTTAAGTATTACCAAACTGCCTGGATAGGGATCATGGAATTTCTTGGAGATTCAGAAGACATTTGAAAAAGATCTTGTGGGTTTGGAAGTCTGCATTTGGAGTCCTGTGCCTTCATCTTTTCTCCCTGAACCCCAATTCTAATTCACAAATTTTCAAAATTAATTAAAAATTCAAACTACAAAAAAGGTTTTGCCATACTTGGGGCAACTTGGTTTTGAAAAAGTTCTGACAAAGAAGTAGATAAAAGTGACCTCTCTAGAGGTAGAATGAATGAATTTTTATTTTCCATCTTTTTCTCTTTCATTTTGTCTCTTCATCATCCTCCCTGTTATATCACACTCTATCCTAACATTAGTTTGAAGTGTGCCAAAGTTTATTTGAGTGAACAAGGGCTCATCAACAGTTTGTTACCACCAGGCCATAATACGAAAGTCAGATCTACTAAAATGGGAAGGCAGTGGCCAGCGAATACCATGTGGAATTCACAGAAGTCCATGACTCCAGATAAGCATTGTCAGTAACTACTTTACCAGAAGCCTTTGTGGCTGTAACCTGTGCACGGAGAGAAGCGGACAGTTTGCTGTGGTGCAGCAGATACCTGTTTGATGAAAAAGCAACTTTGTTTCAGGAGCCCCTTGGTCCGTCTTTGTGTTGGCTGTGTGGCTGGGTGTCCTGCTGGTTCATCTGTGTGGCAGCCTGGTGATAGTTGGAGTTTTGTTTGGTTTTTTTTCCCCTGATTCTGAAGAAAAGTATTGTATTAACTTTGTTCATTCTCATCTCTTACTTTGAAGAGCTCTAATACCTCGCTGAAGCTGCAGAGGAAACCTCGGGAAAGTGATTTTGAAACAATTAAACTGATTAGTAATGGAGCTTATGGGTGAGTAATCCTTGACTGTGACAGCTCTTTTGCGTTTTATTTTTGCTTAATTTCCCATTATTTTTTATTTAAGGGGTCTTAATGTGAGGAGGTAAGTTTGCATCCTGCTTTTTTCATTTTGCATTCTTGTTTTGTTACTAATGTTTTAAGTTTACAAGGTTTTGGAAAGTGTGCTAGGCAATAACGAATTACTCTGTGCTGCAGTAAATTAAAATACTGAATATTACATCATAAAGATTTCTCAGAAGCAGATAGCATGCCAAAGATGAAATCTGAATAAATCAAAGGGCAGATTTAAGCTCACCTTTATAGTACTGCAAAAAGTTTGTGTTTATGCAGATGTGAGAGAGAATTATATGTCATCTGTAGGGAGACAGATTGATAAAAATGAGTGCTTACTTGACCTAAAAGTATTGTTGCAATAGAAACAAGTTTCCTGAAGTAGGGCAGCAGTGTTTTGTTACTTTGTGGATGCTATTCTAATTTTCAGATTTTAACCAGTTAGCTTTTAAGGAATTGCTATTTCTTGCTTTGTTTCTGGGTACTTGGAGAGTGCACAACTTACTGCCTAGTGATATATAGGTCATCTGAAGATATCCTAGAAGACCAAGAGAAAATGTTGGTAACCTGGGCCTCTAAATGAACACAAAATATTTTCTGGAAGTATTGTGCAGTGATGGTGTCTGTCTTCAGTCCCCTCTTCTGATCCTGTACTATCTGTTAGACCCTCGTTTGGTTCCTCCTCTGCACTGAAATGTATCAAGACAGGAGCTGTTGGTCTGTGTAACTTGTGGGAACAGGAGTGATGTAAAATGGCTCAAAAAAGAGAGGTTTCCATCTTGAGACGGGGAATCCACTGCCAAATGAGCCAGTGTCACAGCCTGGCAGAGGAGGAAGGCGGTGGCTTTCCAGCACAGACCCCATTAGATGGACTCTGCTTGAGGTGGGAAGTGGCAGCGAGCTGACAGGACTGAGCACTCTCTGAGGGGATCTTGGGCACAGGAGAAAAAGCACCTGCAGTCTACCCACTGGAGTTCTGTATGCCTTCTGGATGGCTTGAGGCTGATGGGCTCTCTCTGATGAAATTTAGTTAAAGGTAGCTATGAGTTCTGTAACAGGAGGCATTTAGTACTTCCTAGGACCGTTGGCCATGGTAGCTTGTGTGGAGGCTACTTGTGTCCAGATATTTTTTCATAATTCAGCAAAATCCGAAGCGATATGGTATAACTTGCATGAAAGTTACATAAGTATGCAAATACAATTTCTCACTGGTCAACCTCTGCTCAATTAATTTTCTTAGAATTTCTTCATAGACAAACTTGCTGTTTACCGTATCTCACCTTCTCCTAATTACCCCAGTACCTCAAAAGCCTGCCTCTCAGCAGTTAGCAGTAGATGCTGCTCCCCTTCCTGGCTGCACCCCCTTCTCTTTCCCCTGGCATATGTTAAGTCCCCTCCATTCCTCCTTTCACCTCTTTTTCTTACTGGATGAGGATAAAAGGAACTGTGTGGGGTACGCCCCTGTTGGAGAAAGCGGTCTCAAGAGTCACTGAACCTTTCCCACTTCCAAGCAGTTTCCAGATGCTGAGGGATGAGGAGAGGAAGGAGCAGCAGCAGGGCATACTATGGTCAGCAGAGTGAGCCTTGGCACCTGAAGTCAGAGGTTCAGTACACCTACCTGTGCCTCTTGCTCCATAGGTGTTAAAGCTAGAAGGAGCCTCAGAGAGCCATTAAGAAATACAGTCTGGAGACAACTGTCCACCTCAAACCAGAGACTAGATAGGGATCTGCAAAGGTGGAAAAGAACGGATGAAAAGCCATGCCCTTCTATGGCACACAATATTATTTTTTCCTCATGTTTGTGGCAGGGAAAATCAAGACTTATTAAATAGCTTTTCAATGCCAATAATACACAAAATTGGCAGTGTAATGCTGTAAAAATTGGATAAGACCCTGATAAATATGTGAAGAAAAGAAGAGGTGCTAGAGAGTAACCAGCTTGGAGTATATCCAGCTTCTTCATGAATCATTATTTTCTTTAGCAAAGTGTAAAAACAGGGGTAGGCTGGCAGGTTATATTGGGGTGGTATTAGTGGAAATTGAAAAGCTCATCACTTTAGTAGAGTGATATTACTTCCATCCTTAAGGAAGTAATAACAAAGTAGATTTTGTTGGTTTGGATTTTTCTTTTAAATGGTTATTTTTTAGAAAAAAAATCAAAAATGAGAAAACAAACAGCCTGTAGTGGGTTGACTCTAGCTAGATTCCCAGAACCCACCAAGGCTTCTCTATCGCTCCTCTCCACAACTGGATGGGGGAGAGAAAATACCATGAAGGCTTCTTGGGTTGAGATAAGGACAGGGAGAGATCAGTCATTGAATACCATCACAGGCAAAACAGACTTGAATTGAGGATATTAATTGAATGTGTTGCTAACAAAATCAGAGCAGGATAATGAAAAGTAAAATGAGACCTTAAAAAAAGCCTTCCCCCCACATTCCATTCTTCCCAGCTCTGCCTCCTCCCCCCCAGTGGTGCAGGGAGACAGAGAATGGGGGTTGTGGTCAGTTCATCACATGTTGTTCCTGCTGCTGCTCAGGGAGAGGAGTCCTTCCCTTGCCTCAGTGTGGGGTCCTTCGTCCTTCCCACGGGAGACAGTTCTCCATGAACTCCTCCAATGTGAGTCCATCCCATGAGCAACAGCCCTCCCCAGAGTGCTGCAACGTGGGTCACTCTTCCATAGGGTGCAGTTCTTCAGGCACAGCCTGTTGTGGTGTGGGCCCCTGTCAGGATCACAAGTCCTGCCGGGAAACCTCCTCCAGTGTGGGCTCCTGTAGTCCTCCCACTACCAAAACCTTGCTATACAAACTCAATACATGGAGAGGGAAAAGAGCATAGTGAAATGTGAGACAATAAACTTCTAAAAGTATTTACTCACTTATAAAAGTGATTTTAGTACCTATTCAATACTGTAAATTGAGGAGGCTTGTGGTCCTACATTCTCCATGATATCACTTTCTCAAAACTATCTGTGTGCTTGAAAATCTCTACTATGTCAGATAAGTGGGACGGACTGTAAAATCAACAGACCATTTTTCTAGTCTTTATAAAGTGGCTTTTTCTTTTTTCTGTTGGCACCAATACAGTTGGTGGTTAATTTACTCAAAAGTTATGGTCAAGTTTAAAGGGGAACACATCAAGATAACCTAAATGCTGTGTAATCCATCCATGAAATGGAGTGTAATAAACCAGTAATACCTATTTCTTGTGAATATAAAGCAAGAAACTATCCTGAAGGCATTTATTGCAGTTTATTTACAAGTATAAGTAGCTGAAACAAAAGTTATTGTTGTTATGCTACAATTATATTTTTCCTCCTATGTTTTTCCAGGCCATTAATTTTTTGAAATAATCTAAGTATATTTGAATTCTGCCTGTGCTTTGTTGATTCATTCTCTAAAATATGTCAGTGGGCATATCTTATGCTCTGACTTACTAAAGCTGCAGTATGCTGTTGTAATATTTTACTTATTCTGAGGCTATAATGGAGGGTTTAAATCTGAACTAGTTAAAGAAAACCCTGTAACATTCTTTTCCTTTGGTGTGGTGTTTTTGCCTTTATCAGTGAAATGGAAAGCTTTGATTATTTGACAGGGTAGTTGTTGGTCTTGGCATGCTGTAGCAGAGGTTTGTCAGATATGTTAAATTTGATGAGTTTAAATAGAAACTATTTGTTTTGTGATGGTTTGAGTAAATATCTTAACAGTTTTCTGCTTCTAGGTGATTGGGTAAACTCATTTGTAGTGCAATTAAATGACTGTCTAGTACATGGGGTGTAGTAGATGAGTAGATGAGGCTTTTGGGAATGGGTAGGAATATACAAGAAGTTAAACAAGCTGTGAATCAGTAAGCATGTAGGATTCTGGCCAAGTCATTAATGGTTTCACAAGCTGTCTATCTGACTATTTTCAGCCAGACAAAACTTTTTGTATTTCCCAAATTTTAAATGTTACTGCAATCACAGCATTTTTTCTGTATTCCAGCTTGTTAGAGGTAGCAGGTAGTAGTATTCCATCTCTTCAGGTAAGCATCTTCCTGGTTTCCTGAAACAGTTCAACAAAACGAAAATTACATGTGATTTCAGGAAAGCAAGTGATGTTAGTTCAATATATCTTCAATGTATAACTGTATCGGTTTAAAGCAAATACATGATATGACTTCTGCTCCTGCCTGGAATGCTTTTACTTCGGCAGGGATGGTATGTCAGTATGTACATGACATACTGGCTAATGGTGTTGCTTGATAAATTTAAAAACTCGAAAACAGTGTGTCTTGAGCAGCTGCTGCACGTAACTTGTGAGTACTCGTTCTGTCCCATCTCCACTCTGTTGGCAGTACTTGCTCATGTATAGTTGTATTTGGGACAGGATTAAGAAAGTTACCAGCTATAGAATAAAACTCCATCTGTCATGTTAATTCATCATCAGCCTAACGGCCACTAATTCAGAAGTGGAAGGGGACAGGCGGAAGTGTGACTTTGTAGGTTCACTAAAGTAGTACAAGACAGTTTACCCATCAGAATTTTGGACTGAATTTTCATCACTTTGAATCTGTGTTTACTAGCTGCCATAAAGATAGAAGGCATTGGTGCTGTTAGGTATGGAGAGGTGGTTTTATTATTCAAAATCGATGACGTATTAGAACGAGTAGGACTAGTACCAGTTGTGAGAGAAGGATCAAAGCCATCATGTTCTCTTTGTAACATGGCCAGCTTCTAGTTTCCTTCTAGGCAGACTAGAATAAGTCTGAAATATTGCAGAGAGAAGGCTGGGTGCATTGTCCAAGAGCTGCAATGCTTTAACCAAATAACTCAGATCTGGTCACAGGCATTGCCTTGGTAGGAGGTGGTGCAGTGCTGCTTTTAAATTCTGATCTTAAATAACTATCTATAAACTTTACCAAATAATATAAACCACAGCCTCTCAAGTAGCTTCTCTTCACTGGAGGAAATGTCAGACATAATCCCAGGGCAGAACAGAATTTAGCAGTCTCTTCTCAGGAAATTGCTTGTAAAAATGAAACAAAGTTCCTGGTCAACAGGTATAATTTTTAAGCAGTGAGTACAATACCTGTGTCTCCACAAGGAGTTCAAGGTCCTTTGACAGATGAGAAAATCGGGTCAGCTGTATTAGCCTTAAGCACTGAATGTAGACTAGACTGTAAAATGGCTCTAAAAGTTGGAGTTATTGGAGAGCTGTAAACAAGGCCTAAAACCAGTCTGTCTGGATTTTTTTTGGTAATTAGAGATTTTTCAGTTTAGAGAAAAAACAGGAATCATGACTGTAAGATTGAAGTGATAGATGGCAGGATATTTAAGTTGGACTAATTCAGGAGCCCTGTTAAATATTTTAGCATGTTTTTATTATCTTACCACTCTTGTCGTGTTTTATAATTGTGCCTAACTAGAGGTATTATAGAGATACCTTTTCAGGCTGAGATTTATGTTGAAAGTGAAATAAGGTAATGTTTGGACACTGCCAAATGAATGTTCTTTATTCTTTATGAATGTTCTTACTTCTTTTGAAAAGTGAGCTTTTTTGCTCTGTTGAGCTACAGCATCAGTAAAATACAGAGCACTTGCATACCTGTTGAAATTCGCACAGTGAAATCAGAGGACGCTTTGGAAACTCTTGTTGCTGTGTTATGAAAACAGAAAGCTGAGGGAAGATAAGAAATCAAATTCTTCATTTGAAACAATAGGAGGATGCAGCAGTACAATTCTGATTGTGGCTTTGCAGGGTGGCAGGGCATGCTACTGTCATTCAGTGGATTGGCGGGACAGTCTGGGTTCTCTTCCTTCACTGCTTTTATGTCACAGAATCCTTAAATTTGAAATTGTCTTTATAATATACTGAAGATCATGGGCAGCATTTGGTGATCAACATGCTGCTGGCTGGCGTATAGTTTTCTTCATAAAGCGTAAATGTTTTTTCCTGGGCTTACTGTGACCAGAGGATGTGAGGGATATTAGACATTTTTGTATGTTGAAGATCATTTGAAGGCACATTGTGTAGCATAAACAGTGTATGCATGTGTAAAAGCAAGAGAGACTATTGTGTTGCAAGAGAGACTAATGTGTCTCATGAGTCTGGCACATTTGAACTAAACGTCTTTTTTTTTTGAGAAATAACAGAATCCTAGTGGAAAGTTACCTGCTTGTGACTGTAAGACTGAAGATGCAGTTTAGACAGCTGGGAAAATATAGCAGCATGTCCCAGATATTTACTGGACTAGGTAGTCCTTGGAACTTACTGTTTAATCATTTTCAAATATGTTAGTAATGATCTTACAGATATGTATGATCTGAAAGGAGGAATTATTAATATGCTTTGGTTTCTGTTTGCCTTTTAAGAGTCCATCTTGGCACACTGTCCAATTTAAAACTCTAGAGAAGTATTTGTATGCCAAATCCTCAGTCAGTCCTTAGTTCATTCGTGTAGGTTTTTTTGAAGGATGGAGGCTTCAGGCTTTAATTTTCTACATGCCAGGAATGCAGAGAGAGACTTAAACAGGTAAAAGAAAAGATACTACATGAGTTTATGAAACTTTCAGGAGAAAGCAACAAATGAGAGAGGAAAACCAAAATGCAAGGGAAAGAAAAACAAGGGAAAGGGTTATAAGAGTAAGAGTTGGAGAAAGAAGTGAATATGAGGGGAGCAGTAGGAAGAGGTGCAGGACAAAAGACATGAAGTCAGCAGGGAGGAGTACTGGAGCTGAATAACTCAGTCTGTGTTCCAGCTTGGGAGGGGCAGAAGGGAGTGAGACTTAGTAGGAGGCACGAAGGGTGGGGTTTGTCATGGGTTTTGCCCAAGGTAGTTTTTACCTACTTTCATAATTGTGTAATGTCTTTTACCTGCCCCATGCTCAGACAAGAATGAGGGATTAATAAAAGCTTTTGGAATCAGTAAGAGAAACTGTGCTGTCTAGAAAGATTTCCTCCACAAATGAAAGCAGAAGTACTAATTTTTTTCAGTGCCTTTAACTTTGGTAGCTGTGTGAAGATCTTTATAGAAATAGTCAGGCAAGTGTTACTTTTTGTGTTAATATAAATAATTGTATCCTGATAGTTGGACCTCATGGGGCAATTAATTGAATTAAAAAACCATAATTGAATCCCATTCCCC
>VWZW01004563.1:32554-72964 GCA_013397115.1 Edolisoma coerulescens
CCCCAATTTTCTCCTTTAAGTGCTTTCTTTCCATAAACAGTGTGATAATTATATACTGGAGAGGGTATAAGCATGAAATGGTACAAAGCAGACTTCAAGCAAGGCAAAAATTTTCAGGATTTGCCTCAAGGGATTTTGAGAAATGCAGCAGTAAAGTCCTTGTCAGTGTTTCAGAGCAGGGTAATTCCTTCTCCTTAGCCCTGAAAGAGAGAAGACTTGCCCAAGTAAGGTTTTCTTTTACTTTGCTTCTGTCACTGCCTTGACTTTACTTAACCAAATTTATGGGAAACCTTGTACCCAGCACCCCAGTGGAAATTCTGCATGTCAAAATACACCATAGTCCTGCACCACCACGTAGTTAACGCAGTGATCTTTGTTTTGGGTTACCTGCTGGTGACCTTCCTCTGATAGGGATCAGCACTGATGTCAGGGACTGAACAGGAGCGGGAGATTCTGCACCTCGTCATGAGGGAGCCACCCCTTTGAGCAACTTCTAAGCAGCCTTCATACGAGACCTGTGATATGTTTTAAAATCCCCTGGACTGAGTCTGAGTCATAATTTCCCTACAGCACACCTACAGTATAAGCATTTGTCATGATGATTTATAACACTGTGCCATAGCTGGATTTTGTATGTAATCTTTCATTGATGGGGATACCTGAAATCTGCTGGGCTGAAAGCATTTGCTGTTATATCTGTTGTTTGATTGGGAGGAAGGGAGAGGGAAGGGCAGGAGAGTTGTTTGTTTTAGTTTGAGTACTAATTCACGTTGACTGAGATTCATCCTGGTTTTTAAACAAAATGAGATTTGTAACCATTCTTTAATGTGGAAGACTACATTGAATTGAAAACAAGTATTTTGTATAATGTATATACAGTTTAAAAAAATGCATTTTTGGTAGTTAATCAGACTTTTTTCTTTTTCTCTCCCATTTGAACTTTTCAGTGCGGTTTATTTTGTGAGACACAAAGAAACCAGGCAAAGATTTGCCATGAAGAAAATTAATAAGCAGAATCTCATCCTCCGAAACCAGATCCAACAGGCCTTTGTCGAGCGTGATATCCTGACATTTGCAGAAAATCCATTTGTTGTCAGCATGTATTGCTCCTTTGAAACAAGACGTCATTTATGCATGGTCATGGAATATGTAGAAGGTAAAATTGCTCTTCTGTTTTACAGAGGAAGAAGAGAATTTCCTTATACCACAAAAGAAAAATAACCCATATGGTACTTGAATTAGAAGGGGCCCCCTGTGTGTCCTCCATACTCTGGCAATTCAGATTTAGCAACCAGGTCCAACAGCAAGGTGGTTCTTTTTTTTTCACTAGTCATTATCTCCCAGTAAACAGCTTGTAAAACACTTGTGTTCCAGCTATAATGGGAAATAACTGCTCTTAGAGTAAGTTCCTTATAGATTGTAATCGAAAGTTAGCATTTAAAGTTCATGTGGAAATGTTTGCTTTTTTCTGGAGCTGAAATTTTCATTAGCAAGTGTTGGGGGATTTGTTGTAGTTATTTTTACGAAGAAAGAGGAAAGAGGAGACATTTTGAAAAGGTGCTGATGCTGAAGGAGAACAGTGGGTAGAAGCGGTACTTAAGAGATACCCAGGTATGGTTCTGTGGGCTTCCACCACCCCTAGTCCCCCAATTTATTTATTTGTTTGTTTGTTTTCTCCTTAGGTAGCAGTACATACTTTATTGGTTTTCAGCTGAATCCCTGTAGTGCTCTCTCCCAGCTTTACACTACTTCCAGTACAGTAGAGGGGGTTACATGTTCAATTGAATCATCTGACTAGAAAATAAAAATTTATGCCTGCAGTTTGTGTCCCGTTCTGTATCATGTATGGATTATACTGATACACCTCAGAATTTATAGAGTCATCTGTAACATTTGTCCTCTTTCCACAGGTGGAGACTGTGCTACTTTGATGAAGAATATGGGTCCTTTACCTGTAGACATGGCAAGGATGTACTTTGCAGAGACTGTTCTGGCCTTGGAATACCTTCATAATTATGGAATTGTACACAGGGATTTGAAACCTGATAAGTATGTATATAGACTGAAAAAGGAGTTTGAAATTTTTAGATAAAATATGGAAGGTTTAAACATGCTTTGAATTTTTTTTTATTGTAAATGTTACATAGATTCACAATTCCTTCACAATATTTGAATTTTCATTTTTTGCAGCTACAGAAAATGCTTTTTTTTTTTCCAAAAGAGCTATTAAGATGGAAGAGGCTATCAGAGTAGCTACAAAGGAAAAAGTATTTACTCTTCTGGTTAGAATGGAGGGAAACACATTTTAGTCATTAAGGAAAAGTTTTTTCAAAGTATACTTAAACCACTGTTTAATACACAATATCGTCAACTTGCAGATATTTGCATGTTTGAAGACAGGATTGACCAGATATGGAAATATCTCCTGTTGCATGGTTTTGGGGGGTTATTTCGTTTTTTGAGGGGGTTAGGGTTTTTTATTTCAGTATTTAAAAATACAGTGTTGCTCCTGTACAAGTAAATTAACATTACAGCAAGTAGCTGAAATACAAAGTATGGCCGTTGCAACTCCATTCATCTTCTTCCTGTTTCACAACAAGAAAAAGAAAAAGAATTGAAGTCAGGGGTGTTAATTGACAATACCTTCATAGCATGATACGTTAGGACAGTATAGTATTATTTACTAACTTAACACTCTGAGATTTTTTCCAAATGCATGACTGACCCAGCTTGTTACAGACCGAAAATGCTCACCTCGCTTCAAAAATGACATACATTCTATTTTAGGTCTTTCAGATGATAACTGTTTCTTCAAAGCTTCAAGCGCTAGCTCTCAAGACCTGTATAGTTCTATGAGACGTTGTGCAGTTGCACATAAAAAGTTTGTTTACTTCTGATAATAATAGTAACAAATGTAAATAGTAACAAATGTAAGACTTAAGATTTTTAACCTGTTCATTCTGTAGCAGTTAAATTACTTTTTAAGCTGTATTTATAATTTTACAGTGCTAAATGAAACATTTTCCTCTAAATATTATAGTTGTAATAGTAGTAACAGTGTTAAGCACATAAAGTTGAATTATATCACAGTGACTTAAAATCTTTCTATTTTTCAGTCTTTTGGTAACATCCATGGGCCATATAAAGCTTACAGACTTCGGCCTGTCAAAAGTGGGGCTAATGAGTTTGACTACCAATCTGTACGAGGGTCACATTGAGAAGGATGCCAGAGAATTCCTCGACAAACAAGTAAGAAGCAGCCTTTTTCATTTCTACATTGAGTGTTCACATGAAGTAATGTTTTTCCAGAAGAACATGCTATAATACTGAATAAACAGTAATTATTTTTACATTGGTGCTCCAATGGAGTATGTCAGGTACTTTTACTGGTGCCCTGAAGATTATTCTAGGCTTTTTCCTTTCTATGTTAGGATCTATTAGTAAGATGAACAACCTAATTGTGTGCAAGTGAATCTGTGAGGGAGACAAATGGAAAACTGTTTCATGAAGAATTCAGAAATCTCAGCAGAGTACTTGTGGAGCTCATTATGCGTTGTACAACCAAGGGTGCTAAAATCTGTGCTATGGCCCATTTCTCTTTAAGCATGCCTCATTACCGTTGCTCACAATCTGTTCACTGTAAAAGTTACTTAAGATAAAACCATCACAACTTTCATATAAAGATAACAATACGTTTTGCCATGATGGACTCCGGTGTACAAAGCACAAACTGTCCTTTGCATGACAGATACACAAATGTTGATTATGATGCCTCTTAATGTAGGTAGATTGTTCTAAAAAATTAGTTATGCAAACTCAGCAGATTAAACCCAACTGAATTCCATTTTTTTCTATGTTTTCAAATTAATTTACATTTCAGGAATTATAAATAATGTGGCATAGTGCAGTTAAGACTTGTTTTGCCATCGTTCTTGTTTTCTTTCTTTCAGGTCTGTGGTACACCTGAATACATAGCTCCTGAGGTGATACTGAGACAGGGTTATGGAAAACCAGTGGACTGGTGGGCTATGGGAATTATTCTGTATGAATTTCTTGTTGGATGTGTGCCATTCTTTGGAGATACACCGGAAGAGCTCTTTGGACAAGTAATCAGTGGTGAGGATCATTACTTTAAAAAAAAAAAAAATCTATATCTGTTAATAGTAAATATATTACAACTTTACTGATAGACTACACAATTTGCTATCAAAGCAGTAACAATAAATTTAGATTAAAAGCTGAACTTACTGTATATTGTTGCTAAGTATACAAATTAATTGATACAGAGTACAGGAGTTTAGCTGCACTGTTTGGAAGAGAGAAGCTGTGTTATTAGAAAAGTAGTGCCACTATGCAACAGTGTTTTCTGTCTTCGGTAAAGAAATTATACCAGAGAAGAAACAGTTAAAATAAATTTGCGTAAATGGGAAAATGCCTCGTGGTACAATGAAGAAATTACAAAGATGTAATAAAACTCTAAAACAAATGTCTCCCAAATAATAAATAATGAGAAAAAGAAGGAAACTAATTCAGTTCACAGATTGTTAATGATTTCATTGGTGATTGTTGGAGTGTAATGTTATTTCTGTAGCAGCTGTTCTTCTTCCATTTAAAATTCAATAACCTTTTAGATCTTAACCTGCAAACTGACCCTAAGTATTGTTATGTGTCTTGTGACAAAACTGAATGATAATTAAACAGAATTGTTTACTATCCTACCTGCTGTTTCCATAAATTTCCCAGGTGCATAGATGTAGAGGGTCTCTATTTATGACACAAGGTTAACAGAATGGCACCTCTGTTACTAAGTATTTCCCAGTCTGTTTTATGGTCTGCTTGAAAGGTCCAGTAGGTAAGAATGCACCTCTGGTTCCTCATTCTCTGAGAATGCAACAAATCCCCTTTTGTACTTAAGGAGACACTCTCATCATCTTGCTTTCCTCTATCTCTGAAACTGAAAGCCAGACTTGCTTGTAAACCATATTAAAATGCATGTGACATTCTGTGTGTTCATGGATTTGTAACCATGTTGTTTTGTGATGTGATACGCTGAGGCCTGAGTGGCAAGAAGAATCAACTGTTTAATTAACACAAGCAGCAAATGCTGTCTGTTTTCTGGGTGCCTCATGGCTGCAATGCATATTCATGCTTTATTTTCCAAATCGGATTTCAACTGCAATGGAAGCTGTAGGCAGGCAAACATGGAAATAACTCACGTTTTTATTGCATTTCCAGACACATGCACCTGTGTTTTTATCCTTATACTCTCTGACTGGGAGAAGGGGAGGGAATAGTCTTAATGACAAAATTTGTACTTTAGGCTTTATTTTGCATGTGGCAGTAATTTTATCTTTTGTAAAAGATACTGTTATGTGTTACAATCTAGCTGATACTTCTGTAATTATCTGTTTGAATGTGTCAGTTTATCTTGCAGAAATTATTTGTAGAAGTCTATTTGTAAACCTGATCTATTCCCACTCACCCTCCAAGACTGTTGGTCAGCTCAGTTTCGTGTTTTGATGTTGATTTGTCAGTTGCTTCTCTTCTGTTTTAAATATCGTTACTTACTGAAATAATTCTTAGTATCTCTAGAAGAACTCTACTTGGATGTTTCCTATGGTAAAATAAATTATCTCCTTCTATTTGACTGTAAAAGCCATGTTAAAGAACCAAACTCTAGCCTAGATTTTTCTTCCAGTTTCTGTGAGCAAAATCTACGTTCTCCTTAAAATTTTACTTTAAAATCTTGCTGCCTCCTTCTTCATTGTAGGTTGCCTTTCCTGCCCTCAGGTTGTGCAAGGACGGCTGTGAGAGGCCTCAGTGTAAACTTAGGTACCTAAAGTGCTAAGAATTTTAAATATTGCTCCAGAAACAGGTTACATTTCATGTCTGTTTATATCAGTACCTTTCCTTAAACTCTAAAACAGAAAGGTTAAACCTGTGTGAAGCTTCTGATGATTATTTCTCCAGTTACGATTATTTTATTGAAGAAGTCTAGATCATAAAATGACTACAAAATCCTTAACAGCTTTCTGTATTTCCGGAGTTCCAAGTGTTCTTTTTCTCTGATGCCCAAATCTTTGTACCTCCCAAGAAACTTCTGCAGAGTTTTGTCTAAACCTGCACTATATTACATTTGTGGAGGCAGCTTCCACTGAAAATCAGGCAAAACTTGCTGTATGTAGGCTATTAGAAAGTTCATGTTCATATGCAGCGTATCCTGTATTGATTGCATGGTTTAGGTCCAGCTTGCCATGAAGTGCAAAAGCCATAGTAGCATAAGAGTCGGTAGAGTGAGGCAGTATGGAAGTATGAGACTCTTGGAAAAAAGCTTCATTGTCAGGTATGTCTCCAGAGCATGGTCTGACACCTTGACCCGTAGTCTTGGGAGTAATGACTTCAGGGAGTCTGCTAGCGTTAGAGAAAGAACACAGATGTGAGCAGCACCTGTCAGGTCAGGTCAGCAGTATCCATCTTAACAACAGTTTCCATGGAACATAACTACAGTTTAAACCATGATTTGGTGGGGGAAGAGAGAAGAGAGAGCATACGAGTTGTGCTAATATTTTGAAAATTTTCCATGAGCCAAGCATTCTGTATTCTGCTGCTAAACACCATTTTGTGTTAAAGGATACTTCCGAAGGAAATGGGAACATAATATGTTTGTGTAGTCTGTATAGAGAGTATAAAAATTTGAAGTAATTGGTATGCAGCAGAGTAAGTTGAAAAAGTTGCTTTAACTCTGCTTTGCTGGTGGGTCACTATGAGAGCACTCATACAGTTTATGCTGGGATCAGACTTCAGCAATATCAAACAACTTTCTTTTTTTTTTAGATGAAATCAACTGGCCTGAAAAGGATGAAGCACCACCTCCGGATGCCCAGGATCTGATTACTCTGCTACTGAGGCAGAATCCTTTGGAAAGACTGGGAACAGGTTAGGAGGCACTAATTTAAAATTGTTAATGTTCTAGAAATAGCTTCTATATTCAGCATTGGGAGCTTTTATTCACCTATTTGTTTTGTTTGGGAAACATCTGTTATGACACACAGTATGACAACATGCCATGATAATTTATAAATTCAGACCAGGAAGATGAACTTAACATGGTGATGTCTGTCCTGGTTTTTTGTGGGACTTACACGTGCTCATTTGTATTTACTCTTCTCCTGATTTGATAAATATAACAGAAATTTCTCAAATACCCTGTTAGCCTGTGAATGGGGTTTCTTCATGAATGCAGAATTAAATGATTAAATACAGAAATTTAGAAGGGGAATCAAGAGACAAGTTCCTTTTTCAGAAGTATCTTAGCCTGGCAGATCATTTTCTCCTGGTGTTAGGGTTGGTGATGAGTACTCAAACGGCTTATTCAGAAATGACTGTCTGAGGTTGTGTGGTGAAAAGTCTTGTCATTCTCATTCATCAAGCCACTAGTGCCTTATATGAAAAAGAATTAAAACTGTGAATGTTAAGGAAGTATTAAGACCAATGAGCCTGCATAGGCTAATGAAAGCACTGTGCATTTATGTAATAGAGTTTATTTGTTGGTTGATGGACTGGGATTTATTTGGGAGTTTCTGTGAGAGGCAGTAATGAAGAATATTGCATGTGATTTTTAAGTGTTAATGTATGGGAACCCTAGTCACTGGCTGCCATCCCTTTAGGCAAAGCACTAGGTAAACACAGCAAAAAAAAGCCTCCTACATAAAAGAGCTCAAATATAAAGGTATAGTCTTATTTACAGTGAACATTGTATGCCATGGACAGAAATACATTTAGGATGCTAAGGAAACCAAGTGGCAGGTTGAGTCAGCATGAGAGTACATGGAAAATTGCTCACAAAACTGAGTCTAATTGTGCTACATATTTTTAGGCCTAATTAAAAAGAGGCTTTAGGAATCAGTTCCTTATCACAGCTGCTCGGGGGAAATGTGATTGTAATCCAGACCCTAAGTACTATTGACATGGTCCCAAATGACATGTCTTCCTTCGGCTTTCTTCAAGGCATGATGATGTGACTGATATTAATGAACTGCATGTCCCTCACAAGCCTGAATGTCTGGGATCTGTGTGAACAACCCTTAGGCGTCACTGTAACTGATGGTCTGGACTAAGTGGCATCCAGCAAAGTTTATTGCTGTCCCTTGCTCCATGTTGAACAGGTTAGGAATGATGAAGGTGTCATGCCCCAGTAGCTTCTCCGCTTGCTGCCTGCTTCATCTGCTCCAGAGGGGACCAATGCCAAAGGCAAAATGAAAATCCACAACTAGTTTTATTCCCTTGTTTTAAGTACACTCTTTCCAGGCATTGTTGTTTCATTGCCAGGATGCTTTTTCCTGGTAAAATACAGTGTTAATTCAAGACTGTTGCCCTGTGACAGGCTGGATCAGAAGTGGATTGCAAATTCTGTGTCTGTTGCTATACAGTTGGTGGAGAAAGTGAATTGGTTGAGATGAGGCTGGCTTAATTACTGAGCGGTCAGTGCCATGACATGAAGCACCTGTGGTGCTCATTTAAGAACTGACATCTCTAAAGCCTCTGGTCTCTCTAAGAGTTGGCAGTCTGAAGAAGGAAATAAGACAGCGAATTCTTTGAAGCAGGGGGTTCAGGAACCACAACAAAGTTGTAGGATCTTTAAGTGTTAGAATCAGCCCGCAGAAATGGGGGCTGAAGTGTGACAGGTCCCACATGGGCACTGAAAAATAGCACGGTTTATCCCAAGCTCCACCATGCATTTCAAATGACAGTCCTATCTGTTTAATACATGTTAGCAAACTGCTTAACACTTCATGAAGATCATAATGGTTTATTTGCTTAGGACACCTGAGTGGTAAAGGCAAGTTGAAAGAAGAGAGATGGGTACTATACTTTGAAGAAGGAAAACAGCAGTAAAAAGACTTCCTTGGGTTTGAAGTGTCTGATACCAATCAAGAGTTATACAATTGTGATGTAATATCCCATTACTGTGTTCAGAGAAATATTCACTGCTTAGCCTAGTGACTTATGATGAGATGTGATTTTGGTCTTCTTTGGGAAGATTTGGCTTCTTTGAATTTTTCCCTGGTGCAGTATAAAAAGCAAAGAACCCAGTCTAGAAATCTTAAAACTGACTTAGAAACCAATCCTGGAAATTTCATTTTTTTCTCTCCATAGCCTTGACACAGAGAAATATACATGCTTGTATCAGTGTGCTGAGTTGACCTTGGCTGACCACTAGGTACCCACCAAATGCTCTGTACCTCCCTCCTCAGCTGGATGGGAGGAGAAAATATGCCAAAGTCTCTTGGGCTGAGATAAGGACAGGGAGTTGCCATCGTGGCAAAGCATACTAAACTCAGGGAAGTTAATTTAATTTATTACCAGTTAACACTACTGCTTTACTTCCTCCTTCCAAGCAGCATGGGAGTACAGGAAATGGGGGTTGTGGTCAGAGCATCATGTGCTGCCCCTGCCTCTCCTTCCTCCCCACGCTCTTCCCTTGGTCCATTGTGGGTCCCTTCCATGGGGTGCAGTCTTCAGGAGCAGAGTGCTCCAGCACGGGTCCTCCATGGGGTCACCAAGTTCTGCCAGCAAACCTTCTCCAGCTTGGGCTTCTCTCTGCACAGGGCCACAGGTCCTGCCAGGGGCCTGCTCCAGCACAGGCTTTTGCATGGGATCACAGTCTCCTCTCAGGCATCCACTTGCTCCACCGTGGGGTCCTCCATGGACTGCAGGTGGATCTCTGCTCAACCGTGGTCCTCCATGGGCTCAGGGGCACAGCTGCCTCACCATGGTCTGCACCGCAGGCTGCAGGGGAACCTCAGCTCCGGTGACTGGAGCTCCTTCTGCACTGACTTTGATGTCTGCAGAGTTGTTCTCACCTGTTCTCACTCCTCTTTTCTGGCTGCTATTGAGCAGCAGTCTTTCCCCTTTTTAAATACATTATCCCAGATATTGCTGATGGGTTGACAGTGGGTCCATCTTGGAGCCAGCTGGCATTGGCTCTGTTGGATTTAGAGGAACCTTCTGGCAGCTTCTCACAGAAGCCACCCCTGTAGCCTCCCCACTGCCAAAACCATGCCTCATGAACCCAATACAACCAAGCTGGCAGCAGGTCTTGCTGCTGCAGGTTACTTGTTCAGGTTTTAGAACTAGATGTATGTTTATAAATGACATCATATTCCACCTTCCCAGGACAAAATTTCCAGTATTTCATTTTGTTCTTATAGTTGTTTTTTAACTTGAAAGTAGTGTAATCATTTAAATGCACGTTAAACAAGCAGGCAGTAATAAACCAGATAAATGATAGGGTATTTCCTATAGAGTTTTGTATTACTGCCATAAAACACTGAAAGGATCTCTTAAGTCAGCAATAGGATTTATATTGAGGAACTATTAAGAATCATTCTGCATTACTTTATAACTTGTACTTACCTGGTGCACATATTTATATTTTATAACTACATATGATGATTCTAACTAATGTGTAGCTAACAGATTTCTATTTTTCTGGTTGTACTAATTATAATCTTACAAGGGGGAGATGATAAAGCAATAAACTGTTGAAGGCCACAACAAAACAGGGGCAGGGAGTATCTCTGACAGGTTTAGGATACTCTAATGGGAGTGGGTAGTAGATGTTCATTTGTACAGCGATGACTGTGCCTTTCCATGACTGTTTGCATTATTGGCTGGGGGTTTAGTTCATATAATGTCAGAGTATTTGATACGGTTTGCTCAGTGTTTTTCTCTGGCTCCTCCAGGTGGTGCTTATGAAGTAAAGCAGCATCAGTTCTTCAGGAGCCTTGATTGGAATAGTCTGCTGAGGCAGAAAGCAGAATTTATTCCACAGTTGGAGTCTGAAGATGACACAAGTTATTTTGACAGTAGGTGTTTCACGGTTTTAAAAAAAAGTGATGAACACCTTGTTTAAATAATCACTGTCTTTGACTCTTGCTTACTGCTTTTAAAATCTCCTTTATCAGAATTGCTGGCAGCTTGCAATTTCACTGGTGAATTGACATTTCAGCGGAAATAATCTTAAGAATAAAACTAGATTTTTGTTTAATGTTAAAGCTTGGTATCCATTCTTCCTGATAAATTCAGATATTTTATATCCCTTGTGTGTAGCTCGTTCTGAGAAATACCACCATATGGAAACTGAGGAAGAAGATGATACCAATGATGAAGATTTTAATTTAGAGATAAGACAGTTTTCCTCATGTTCACACAGATTTTCGAAAGTAAGTAAAAATTTCTGTGATCTTAGTATGTATGCATGTATTGTTCTACTTTTGCAAATTTTGGAAGTGTTAAATATAGAAGAGATATATAGGGGCTTGTTTTCTCAAGAAACTATGAAGTTAACTGAAATTGAGCAAGAATACAATGAATACCATTAAAATATGGGAAGATTGTGTAGAAAAGTATCTTGAAGATTCAAGAAGTAACTAATGGAAAATTATATAAATATGATGGTATTTTCAGTAGAAGACCCATGATAGCTTAACAGAAAGTGTCAGGGAAGCATTTTGTTAAATGCTAATACATGTTGTTTACATTGGTGTCCTTACCCATGGTTTTCATGTTGCTCCAGTTGTGTCCTGGCTATCTTGCAGGTGATAGCATAACAAAGATTATGGTACTACCATGTAGTAGCTATTAATTTAATGACATTAGACTAAAGGAAAAAGCAAGGTAATGGTTAGCATGTGTTCCAGTCATGGAGAAATGTAGATCTGAGGGAGTGATCTGAATGCTCTGAATTGAAAGTAAAACTGCCCAAAAGGTAGTATAATCTGGTAGTTGAGATAAGAGCTAATTATTGCTGATCAGAGAGCTGTAGTAGGAGCAGAGTGGATGTGCTCAGGAAATACAGTGGAGGATGAATTGGCAGGAAATAATGGATGAGAACACCCAGGGCTTTTGGTTTAGTTTTTACTGTCTTGATTCACACTGTGAAATGAGGAGAAAATGGATACATTCATAATGAGAAGAGGCAGTGCTTGTGTACCCATACATGAGGAACCAAGAACTTATTTTAAGAACACAAACTACTGCAAATTTGAAAAGGTTCAAGAAGTTTGAAGTTTCCACTCTGAAATACTATATAAGCATTTAGAATCATAGAACTGTAGATCCTGCATATCTTTTTTTTTTAATCAAATGTGTCAGTCATGACTCAATTTTTTTGTGGGGTTTTTTTTTCTATAATAGGTTTTTAGTAGTATAGATCGAGTCACTCAGATTCAAGGTGAAGAAAAGGAAGATGCAGGAGACAAAACAAAAACTGTAACGTTGCCTTCTGTGGAATCTTTAAGCTGGAGTTCAGAATATTCTGAAATGTGAGTAGAAGGATGTACTGCAAGTCATCTACATCCTGCTTGCCAGATAGCAGGCCTCCTCATTTCAGTAACTGCATGAGGTTTGCTTGTTTTTCATGCAGACAACAAATATCTACGTCCATCTCATCTGAGACTGAGAGTAGCCGGCAGCAACGCAGTTCTGGTTTGCTTCCAAAATTGTCCGTGTCAGCCGAAGGAGAACAGGATGATTCCACCAGCTCAGGGGGACCCCGGGAGGAACAGGAGAAGTCTGCATTTGTGAGCGATGAAATAGTGCAAGACGAACCTGAAGTAACCACTCCAGCAAGTACAATCAGCAGCTCCACACTATCAGGTAATTTGCAGTAGGTGTCTTGACTGATGATACTACAAACAGTTGCAGACCACCTTCTTTAGGCAGTAGCATTTGTAGATTTAGAAGGCACGTATTTCAGAATTGGTTTTAAAAACAGCTGTCGCAACAGGGATCTGGTTTGGGATCAGGCTTAAGCGAATAAAATCCCATGAAAATACGGGAAAGCGTCAACGTCTTTGGAAACACCATGATTTGGTGTCGCCCCACTGACTCTAGAGGGTTGCTAGGCAAGTGAATAAAACGGTTTACCAGGATTTTGCAGGATTCTCTTGTGAAGAAAAGAAGTCTTAGATTTCTTGAGCGCTTGAAGCACTATTTTTGTATCTTTCCTCACTGAGGTTTGTGATGTTTGATCATCATGGATTCTGCCGTTTTCTAACACTCTGTACTACACATTGTGTTTTTAATTAGGACATCTCTATGATGTACACCTTTCAGAGTTGGGAGGATTTTCTTTGACTTGCGGAAGTCACTTGTGTCATTACAAATCTAGGAGGAGGTGTTGCAAACCATTCCCTACTTAATTAATTTATTTTCTTTATGCATCGTCTCCCTTCTCAAGTACTTGTTGCATTTCAGTAGGCTCCAGGGCCTTAGTGTCTTATCTACACACCTACCGGTCTTATTTCTCCTTTGTACCTCACTGAGTTTTCTCAAGATACACCCTTTGATTCCTAAACGCTTGATTTCCCATGTAGTCCACATTTTCCTCCCCCTCCCTCTTTTCTGTTTCTGGAGACAAAAAATTTCCTTAGGGTCATGCATCTCCTTCCCTTGTCTAAAACGTTGACACTGATTGTGCTGTATCCCAAGTCTTCCATACTATCCCCCAGGCCCCATGTAGTGGTTTTGGCATTAACATAGCAGTTGCAGTGATAACTTAGACCATGTGATCCTCTTCTTACATTTAACCAGTTACACTTAAGAGTAATTTATTTTTTCTGTGGCCCATTAGCAAAAGGATATTCAGTGTTCCCTCAATGTCTTTATCCCTTCTTCTTTGTACAGTCGGCAGTTTCTCAGAACACTTGGATCAAATAAATGGAAGAAGTGAGAGTGTGGACAGTACAGATAACTCCTCAAAGCCAGCGGGTGAAGTTGCATCTCACATGGCTCGACAGCGATTGGAAAACACAGAGAAAAAGAAGATCTCTGGAAAAGTCACAAAGTCCCTTTCTGCAAGTGCTTTGTCCCTCATGATCCCAGGAGGTAGAGATAAATACTTTCAGTTAAAATGTTAATGATTTATGCAATGTTATGAAGGCTTATGATGCAAATGCAATATTTGGTATAGTCCAGAATGGATTCTGTGTCACTCTTTTTTGTTTCTCTTGTTGTTCACTTGCATGACTAGATGGTGCAATCTCGTCAGCAGGTTACAGTACTCACACTACATAATAACTCATAATAACATCTGCTACCCTACTCTGATTTTCTTTTCATCAGTGTTTGTTAGGTAAAGGCTGAGAATTGTTCTTGAAAAGTTAGCAATGAATGTGTTTCCTGTGCAAAAGGAAAAGCAGTTTATATCTAACAAATTAACCCTTGCATTAAACAATACAGTTTACATTCCATGGAAAGAATTAAGTTCTAATATCTGGTTGTTGAACTTCTTACTCACTGATATGCACACCAGGGGAGGAGGAAGGAAGAGAGGTTGTTTATCCAAAGACCATTACATATTTTAGCACAAAGATATCAGTAAGCTAAACAAAATTTGTGTATGCTCAGAATGTACTCTAATAGGCAGATTATTTTTTTCCAGATGTGTTTGGTGTTTCTCCTTTGGGAAGTCCTATGTCTCCTCATTCCCTGTCATCTGACCTTTCATCATCCCGAGATTCATCTCCCAGCCGTGATTCATCAATTGCTGCTGCAAGTCCTCATCAGCCGATTGTAATTCACAGTTCAGGAAAAAAGTATGGCTTCACCATCCGAGCAATCAGGGTTTACGTGGGTGACAGCGATATCTACACTGTGCACCACATTGTTTGGGTAAGATAATACATGTTTTCTTGCTGGTGCGTGGCCACAGAATACTGTAATGATGGATTTGCTTTTTTGTACCCGTAGTGTGTCTTTGTTGACAGTTACTGTGTAAATTACAATGATATGCCAAGCAGTTTCTCTTAGAATGAAATTCTGCCTGTACACAAGAGCAGTGTTGCCTGTAGGGACGACAACAAGCCATCTTTGGCAGAAGCATTACCTACATGTGGTGATGATGTTCTGCAACTTCACTTTGACTTTTGGCAAGTTTGTCAGTTTTGAGAAATAGTGTCTTGAGTTCAGAGTACTGTGGCTTAGAAAACCAAAGGGTTGGTGCAGACCTTCTTTGATTTGCGTCAGGATCTGCAAATCTAGGAGACTGTAAACAGAAATTGTTGAAAAATAGGTGGAGTTTATTAAACTGCATCAATTAAGGGATTCATGAAAGTCCAGCAGTATTTTACGAGACACAAGTAAGCTCATTTCAAGCACTGACTTTCTGTTGTTTAGAAATGTGCAGATCATTTGGAATTGTGAATACCTTTGAGGTTTGTATGGCACAGGAAAAAGATTGACTGTCTTGAACAAATCATGTATTTTTCATCCTCTCTTCACTACACAGTGGGAAAGAGGCTAAAGGAAGAGACAGCAGCTTTTGCATTTCTTTGGTTGTCAGCCTCCTTAGTTGTAAAATAATTATATACTTACATACATATATATGCATTTATTCCATAATTTATGTTGGTAACAAATTATGATTTTATATATTTTATAAATTACACATACATAAATAGTGTGTGTATATAAATTATTTCAACTACCCTAAAAAAATATTACAAATTTATCAAAAGACTTTAAGTTTTGGACAGTGCTTTAAATATGTATTGTAGATTTTGAAGTAGCAGTGCTGATTTGTATTATATTCATATTGTTTACCTTTTAGACCTGTTAATCCATCAAGAACATTGAATCTGGAGAACTGGGTACATTTGGTGGATAATGGAATAAATTTAAAAAAAAAGATTTCTTGCCACTGGTGTAACATCACACCAGTGAAAGGAAGGGAAAAAATGGTACATTGCAGTATAAGTTAAACCTTGGGGATTTTTTCAAAGTGTTGTAAGTGTGTTGTTTAGCTCTGTTAGCACTGTAGGCTTCAGTAGCGTCTGCATGACTTAAAAAACTCATTTAAAAATACAATAAATTATTTAAATCACCTTCAAAATATTTTTCAGTTTAGTTTGTTTTGGTCTTTTGTCACTTTTGTGCTGCACCAACTCCTCTAATAGGAAGCCTGGTGAATTTGAGCCAAATGGAAACAATCCTTAACCGTATGGTAGAGTTAATTTTTATTGTGATTAGAGTACTGCATGTGACCATTACCTTAATTACATTAGTGTTTCTCATTGTCAGATGCTAAAAACCTTCACCACGTTCTGAAATTTTGCAGTGGGTAATGAACCACTCCTTCTTATCATGCATGAAAACTCCCTGTTTTACAGAGCTTACTTAATACCAATAGCAACCAGCAGTGTTTCAGTGAGCTTCGAAACCATTCCAGGTCCCACCTAAATATAAAGTTTAAGTAAGTAGGAGATGGTGAAAGAGCTGGATGTATTTTCCTTCTTTCCTTCCTTTATGTAACTTAGTATCTGTAAGTTTCTTCATTGCCAACTGATTTGGAGTTCATTTTGTGTATATTCTCTTCTTCTGTCTTTTTCAGAATGTGGAAGAAGGAGGTGCAGCTTACCAAGCAGGTTTAAAAGCTGGAGACCTGATTACTCATATCAATGGAGAGCCAGTGCATGGTCTTGTTCATACAGAAGTCATCGAATTGTTGTTAAAGGTAACTCTTGGACAGCTGGGATACAAAATTGATTGCTGTTTTCACCAATGATGGTGGGGTTATGTTTGTTTTCTTGAGATTAGTTACTAGATTTTATTGTTGTTAGAAGTACAAACTCTAAGCTGCTGTTGCCCCAGATCTGGAGAAGGGCCAGTGACTTTCATATATCCTGCTATGATTTTAGTTTCTCTGCCATAAACTGGCACTGATGGAGAGATAGCTGAAGTAGATTTGAGGCAATGACACAAAGAGATGTCTCTGTCTCTCAAAAAAAATTGAACTTTTCAAGCACCTTCTCTAATGCCTACATATTCATCAGATAATTCTGGCTTTTGATGATTATGATGATACTTCTCATTTTTCTTCATTAAAAGTGAAATTAGTAAGGAAAAGTAAAAAAGAATATTAAATATTTCTTTGCCTGCTGTACAGGAGCTTACCTTTCATATTAGGGCCCAAAAGGTTTTTGTCTCATTTATAGCTAGGCATGTCTGACAGAACTTCTTTGATTAATGAAATTCTCATCCTGCAGCTGGACTTTCATGAATAATCTGTCACATTTTTCTCTTGTGGAGTTTTCTGAAGTCTGTCCTATTAGAAAATTAATGTTTTTCCTTGAAAACAAACAAAAAATCCCCAACTTTTATTTTCTCTGTAGCTCATCATATCTCATTTTTCATGTAATCTTTTCAATGTAAGCTAATGTAGGTCAGAATTACGTTAGACAGCAGTATATTTACTTCCCATATTATTAACAATTTGTGGTGTTATATGCGGAGCTCTGCTTGTCAAAGTGAGTAGTCAGTTATAAAAGAAATCAAAAAAAAGCACTGGCAAGCAGCGAGGTAATGGGGAAATATAAAAAGCTTAAGAAAGATGCAAAATATACTTTTTCTCAAGTCTTTATTTTCCTTCTCTGAAACCAGGAGGAACTTCCAAGTTTTCCAGTTTTGCAACAAATATGTAAGAGAAAATTCTGTGACTTAAGGCAGTCAGCTGTGCACTCATTTTCTAGGTCAGATACAGAAAAAGACAAACATGACAACCCTGCTCACTACTTCCAAGAGTAAACTCAAAACAAGAGATCATTGTTTATCCAATGTATCATAGCTTAATTTGTTGGGCTGTATCATAAATTAATTTGGGTTATTGCAATTTCTTTGAAAGGAAGTTCACTGTAGTGGTATACAGTGCTGAGCAGGAGGTACAGATTTTTAAAACATAAAATCAGCAGGAAATACCTGTATTTTTTATTGAGTCATCTGTTTGTGCAATCAGTGCTAAAAAACTTAAATTAACTATACTTGTTAACCCTTTTGAACAAGATAAAAAGATGTTTGGGGATTGACAGTGAAGATTCCATTTTTCCCCTCTGTTTCATCATTGTAACAGCTGGTGTCCTGAGATGTGAATGGACCACTGTGCACTTACAGCTCTTCTTTCTGGGAAAATTGGGTGTTTCTGTAGAAGCTTTTATCCTGAAATGTGCAGTCTTGGTTAATCCTTGGTGTCTTTCTGCCTAGCTACAATTATTGGAATTACTCCTTGTCCTAGAGCTTGAATGGAGGAAGTTAGGAAATAAGGCAGTTTTTGAGAACTTCCCAGTCCGTGTTTACTTATCATGCCTGGGAATGTCTGCATAGGGTTCCCTGCAGAGACACCTCTTATTCTGGAGTTCTTCCTCATTGCATTTGCTGTTATGGTGTAGATTCAGTTGAAGGCAAAGTCTTACTTGTATTACTCATATTACTCTCATTTAATGCATCTTCCTTCATTTTGTCAGAGTGGCAACAAAGTCTCAGTAATGACAACTCCTTTTGAAAACACTTCCATCAAGACAGGACCTGCCAGGCGAAACAGCTACAGGAGCCGAATGGTTAGGCGCAGTAAGAAGACCAAGAAGAAGGAGAGTTTAGAGAGGTGAATAATCCTTTGCTTTCATGGTTAAGGCATTTCCTTGTTTGTGTGTGTGTGTGTATACGTAACAATAAGTTTAAAATATGAAGTTAATACAGTTTTCTCCCATCTTCTGTATTTCTGTCTTCTTTGCTGAGATTCTGTGGCCTTCCAAATCTTGTTTTGTCTAAACTAGATCTGCTAAAATAACCTCTAAAAATAGTGAAGAACTGAGGTTGCACCTTAATTTGGCTTAACTATATCTTTTTTCACTTGTTTAATTAAACTTCCTAGTGCTTATGCTTATGAGTACTTTTAATTTGATAAGTTCATCTGTATTTTGTAAATATGTTGCTAGTACTTTATAGATATTTCTTCAGTTTTGATGGGTTGCTAAATTAAGAAAATAAAGATTTATACTCATAAAGGAGGTAATTGTTCTTCTGAAATACAGTGAGTAAATTTTAGTGTGAATAAAATTAGTTACAATGTCTATCTCACCTATTAACAAATCAGGATGTTTTCTGTACTTCATGATCTGCAGTGTGGTTTGCTTTCATGTAAAGATAGATCTACTGTTCTCATAGTGTCAGCTTGCAAGAGATTTGCCTGTGGTAGTAGTATCTTCTGTGCATCTTAACTTATGATTAATGCTGTGCTTTTCTCACACAAGGAGAAGATCTCTCTTTAAAAAGCTGGCAAAGCAGCCCTCACCTCTTCTTCATACAAGCAGAAGTTTTTCCTGCCTGAACCGATCACTTTCTTCAGGGGAGAGCTTGCCTGGGTCTCCAACCCACAGCTTATCTCCTAGATCTCCTACCCCAAGCTATCGTTCCACTCCTGATTTTCCATCAGGTGAGTGTGAAGCAGTGGAGGGCAGAGGAAATGGACTTGAAGGGTATTGTACGTTTTGTGAGCCCCAACAGATCTGATACACTCTGCTAAGAGCAGTCAGCTCTGACAAGCATAATTACAGAACAGCTGTTTTCTGTCTGGAAAAGGGAAACAGAATCCTGATGCAAAACAAAAGGTGTTTTTATGATGCAGAGGCACTTAAAAAGCAATTGTGTGTAAAGTTGGTCCTAGTGTTTAAATCTCAGTCCAGTGGCTGTAAGTTGAGTAATAAACAGTCCCAATTTGCAGCAAAAGAGAGAATTTTGCCTAGAAGAGGCCACATGATAAAAGAGTGAAACTGAGGTAAAAGTTGCTACATAAATGGAGCTAGCATGGCACTCATGAATGCAGATTTACTGCTGAAAAGATTAGCTGAGTGCTGAAATACACGTCTTTCTGACTCCTAAAAGCCTGTGCCTTTTTCCTCTTTTACTTCTGTCACAACTGCAGCGTGTATTAGAATTGACTGCTGTTGTACAATCCCGTGGCAAAGGTAAATTATCTGGAAAGCCTTGATCGTTGCTTTGAAGTGTCAGAAAGCATTAGTTATTCTATTTCAGTAGAAGCAAGAGATAACTTAAAGGGGATGACGGAAGAGAGAGAAAGGGAGAAACAGCAAATGTGATTGGAATGATGCAGGTTTTGCAGCCTAAAACCTTTTACACTTAAAACCTTCCAGATTTTGGAACATTGTGGTGGGAGATGGAATAGGGCTTTTGTTCTGTTTCTTACTGAACATTTAGACAAGATTGAAAAAGTCTTGCTAATCTCACGTTTGTTTGGTTGGTTGGTTTTTTTGTTCTTTTTGTAGGTACTAACTCTTCCCAGAGTAGCTCCCCTAGTTCAAGTGCTCCCAATTCTCCAGCTGGTTCAGGACACATAAGACCCAGCACTCTTCATGGCTTGGGTCCAAAGCTTGGTGGGCAAAGATACAGATCAGGAAGACGCAAATCAGCTGGCAGCATTCCCCTCTCTCCTCTTGCACGGACACCTTCTCCGACACCCCAGCCAACATCTCCTCAGCGGTCTCCATCACCATTGCTGGGACATTCAATTGGAAATACAAAAATAGCTCAGTCTTTTCCTAGCAAAATGCACTCGCCTCCGACTATTGTAAGGCATATTGTCAGGCCAAAGAGTGCAGAGCCACCAAGATCTCCACTGTTAAAGAGAGTCCAGTCTGAAGAGAAACTTGCACCCTCTTACGGCAGTGATAAAAAACACTTATGTTCACGAAAACACAGTCTGGAAGTGACCCAGGAAGAAGTGAATAGAGAATTGTCTCAAAGAGAGGTAACTCTTCAGAGCTTGGAGGAGAATGTATGTGACGTGCCATCGCTTACACGAGTCAGGCCTGCAGAGCAGGGCTGCTTGAAACGACCCATCTCCCGAAAATTAGGTAGACAAGAATCCATTGATGAGCTAGACAGAGAGAAGCTGAAGGTCAAGGTAGTTATGAAAAAGCAAGATTTTGCTGAAAAAGTGAATGTTGCTATACACGAACCTAGCAGTGAACCAGAAAATCCCAATACCTTAAGATTGGAAGAAAGAGACAAAAAAGCATTCCAGAAGGTATTAGAAAGATCAAACCAGTTTGAAATGAAAATTGTTACTGTGGAAACCCAGTCAGCTGGTGGTATACTCAAAGACACCCTTCAAAAGAATGCAAACTTGAGATCAAATGATGGTGTGGCTTTAGATGCACAGATGTGTCATGGGCCTCCCCCTAATGAACTCAGTCATATTTCTTATGACTTCAAAAGAGTTTCCCCTTCATGTACCCTGCAAGATGTGCTACCTCAGTCCTCTGACAGGATGCTAAATGGAAAGGGAGAAAACACAGATAAAATTGTACCAACAAAAGAATTTGTTAAATTTGAAAGATTAGATGGTAAACTTGCAAATATTGATTATCTCAGAAAGAAAATGTCTATTGATGAAAAAGATGACAGTGTCTGTCCAGTGCTAAAACCTAAGATGACATCTAATGTTCATGAATGCCTTCAACTTAGTGCAGGCAGACCCATGAACATACAGCAGGACTCCACTGCAGCTGCAGATGGTAGAGCATTTCTTGGCAATGCACATGCTGCTCAGATTAATTCAGTTTCTTTTGTTCCCCTCAAGACCTTGAGTGGCCGAGCAGACGTAAGTGTGGAAAAATCAGCCCTTATTTCCACTGAGGCTCCTGTCAGAAAAAGTCCATCAGAGTATAAACTTGATGGGAGGTCTGTTTCCTGTCTGAAGCCTATAGAAGGCACACTAGACATTGCGCTACTTTCTGGGCCACAGGCTTCGAAGACTGAACTGCCTTTGTGCATGCTGCCAGAAGGACAGGGCACCAGCAGTGATGTGGGATCTCCTAAACCCGCAGTGCCACAGGGGAGTGGTGGGAAGGCAGAAACAGTCTCTCAGAAAGAGCAGTTGTTAAGCTACCCAAAATCTGTCAAAGTCATCGTAGCAGAGCCTCAGGTTCTACAAGTAGGCAAGACTTCTCCAAATCCACCACTCATCCCTGTGGCTGCAGAAGCAGTGGCAGAGAAAAAGGTTTCTAGTCCAGCTACCAAAGGCAGTATTTCTGTTATTGAAGCTGTTCAGAAGAAAGATACCTCCCCTTCAAAACAAAAGGACAATTTAATGGAGGCAAAGTCTTGTGTTACTCAGAGTGTTAAAACTAGTCAAACATATTCCAAACCTTCTGCTGGCCAAAGCACTCCTGAAAAAGCTGTAGGAAAAGAGAAACAAATACAAAAAGAGTTGCCTGTCAAACAGCCAGTGGCCCAGAAAAGTTGTGAGCCTGTCCCTGCAAAGGTGGAAGTGATCAGGGAGTCATCTCTGAAGGTATCTGTCTCAGATGTCCTGGTAACAACCTGTTCCAAGAGCAATGAAAAAAATTGTGCTGATTTTGCCATTCCACCTCAGATGCAAGTTAAAATGCAGTCAGCTGGCCCCAAGGCACAACCTAAGGATGGCAGGGAATCACTGAAACAGCTAGGCAAAGATGACGGCGGTGTTCCTAAAAGTTTTGTGGAAAGGGACATAACCAAGCAGAAAGCTGAGTCTAAGAAAGTTATCGCAGAAGCAAAGAGTGAAGCTCTTCCATCCAAATGCCCCGTGCAACCCTCAAAAGATTGTGATCATAAAACTGAGAAGTCTTCACCAGTTTCCTCTGTGCAGAAGGACAGTGCTAAAGATACAGGAAAGAAAGATCAGAAATCACTCACTGATACAAGACTTCAAACTACTGAGAGAGAGCAGTCCAGCCAAGTTCCTCGGCAGCAAGTTAACGCTTCAGGCTCCCCTGCTGTGAAAGACGCAGTAAGCAGACACAGCACTATAGAAGTTCATGTAGGGGTTCAAGAACATGTGAAGCCTGCTGCTTCCTGTATGGAAAACATCAGTAATAGACCCAAGCCAGCCTCTGATACAAGTTCCTCCAAGGCTAAGTCCTTGGATAAACAGACAGTGTCACAAAAACCGTGTACTCCAACCATAAAAGAAAAAGAAATTGTTACTCACTTGTCTACCAGCTCTCGGAAGGATGGAAAACATGCCAGTAAAAGTGTCCTAGATCACCTTTCTCCTGTTCCAGGCTCTTCAAGAAGAACAAACAATGAACGTGTGCAGGCTGAAAGGCCTGTGAGTTTGGACCATGGCTCAGTCACCACCCTTCAAATGAGCAGCACAGCCCCTGACACTAAACCCAAATCCTCTGCTGTGGGCCCACTACCAGCAGGCCCAGAGAGTTCTAAGCAGATGGAGAGGCAAGACGCAGCAGGCTGGGGGGAACCTGCTGATCAAAAGCAACTTGCCTTCAGTGAAAAACAAACCACTGTTCCAAAGTTTTCCACTGTGAAAGACTGTCTCTTGCTGAACAAAGAGGCAGACAGAAGTCCTAGTAATGAGATGATATCTGCAGACAAAAGACCTGAAGGAAAAATATGCACTGACGCACTTTACATTCAGCTTGACAGTGGGAAAGTGGAGCCTACCCTTTGTCTCACAAACTGTGATGTCAGAGGGAAAGGAGCAGAAAAACCGACCGCAAGTAGCAAAAGCTCTCAAGATATAAAAGGGAAGGGACAAGTTAATCAGAAACAGCCAGAGGATGCAAACAAGCAGACTGCAATGAAACATCTGTTGGCTGCCAGTGTGCAAAGTTCTTGTCGTGTGGCTGCAACACCAGGAAAGCCACTGTCTTGTTCATCCAATTTGTCTGAATGTAGACAGGAAGTACCTGTTTTGTCTTCAGCCAAAAGTGATGCATCTTCAGCAAAGGTTAAACCAGGCTCTTCAGAGCTTCCTGCAACTTGCAAGGAACTAAATAAGAAAAGCACCTCTTCCACAGGGAGCAGTAAGACAGAAATGACTAAGAGTGTTTCACTGATGGCCTTGCACAGTGCCACTATTGTAGCAGAAGCCCACCACCCTGCTTCAAACCTTGGGGGGAAACCTGGAAATCAAGAAAAGCCTCTTTTTGTTAACACTGTGGATGTAAAGGGAAAAGATGCTGTTCTGACTCAGCAGTCTGCTTCAAGAAAACAGAATGTAGGTAAAGATTTATCTAGGTCAGCAGCCACACCTGACCGCCCTAACGCACTTTCAGATGACAAAGACTCAGCTCGGCAGCGTCGAGGGAAGGAAGTTCCACGGAGCAGTGCTCACAAAAAAACGTGTTAACTCTTAAGACCTGGCAAGTGTGAATTCAACACTAGCTGAAACAATTTCAAAATGTTGTACTGCCTTTAAACCAGCACTGTGTCGTGTCTTTGTGCGGCAAAGCTTTCATGTCACTGAAGAAACAATACAAGGGGATATGTAAAGAGAGGACTTTTTTTCAAAATGCCTTTCCAATTGTAACCGGTAAAACTGTTACCATATAGTATTTGTACAAAAATACCTTTACAGCCGAGAGCTGTTGAAAATATTTCTTCTGTAAATACTTAGCAATGTGTTTGGGGTTTGAATGTAGCATATATCCTTTGCTGCTGGTTGCGTTGTTTACTCTTTCCCTTTTTAAGATAGTTGCTTTGCCACGTATTTGCCATACTCGAATATGAAACCAAATTATTAAAATTCAGACCTGGCATGGACATGCATAAGCTGTGGTCTGACTGGAAAAAAAAAAACAAACCAGGCCACATTTTTACTTACTAAAAATCCTAGATAGAGGCTAAAAAAATACTAGTACCGAATAACACGGTGACCTGTTGTGAGTTTTTACGTGTATTTTTAATAATCTGATTTTGATAGTACTGTACTTGGCTGACTGCTTCACCAGATTTAACACAAGACATAACTGCATCTCCCTGCTGCACAAATTCTGATTAGAGTAGATGTCCTTAAAGCTATGGGAAGACCACTTAATTATCAGGGCATCCCAGCAAGAGCCGTGTTCTCTGGTGAAACGATGGTTCTTGTCTTGTCTCTTGGGAGTGTATTCTGTGACTTTCACCTCAGACAAGGTTGAAATTCTGAAGCACATGCCATGTGCTTAGTTTTTGCTGCAATCCTCTCGAGTTCCTTGAGCTTTTTAAAATTCAGGCCCTTACAGTGTGAGGCACAAGTATAAGCACATGACTTGTAGTACTAGTATGTTCATCCCTGTTCTAAATACATTTAGAGAATACATGTTATGGCATATAGGTCTGTTTAATTAGTGTCATACAGCTGGTAGCTCTTTTCTATTTTATGACAAGTAAGGTAAAAAGGAAAAAAAACACTTCAGTATCATATCTTCAAAAAAGTTTAGGCTATCTGACACATTTTAATACCTAGCTGGGGCCTTATGTTGTAGACTTAACTTGCTGTTTTTAGCAAGTAATCCTGGGTTTCATATTCATTTTGAAATGCATTGAGTAGCTCCATACATTTCATAACATAATCTTTTTATTTATATGCAAAAAAAAGTTCAATACTGTAATTACAAAAGAAGCATTTTTTAACAGAGGAACTTGTTGGAGCTATTTGGTGCTAGAATGTTACTGTCTTTTTACTTTTGCTAAGCCTTATTTAAATTTTGTATACTGTGGAACATGTAGACTTTGATCATTTTCGTGTGGAGTATTTAGCTTGTTTTGAGGGATGAAAGGTAAAATTTGAAACATGTACAGAAGCACTACGAAATACCCTTGCAGGCGCATGGGTTTTAATAATTGGGGATCAATAGAATGGTCGTTTTGTTTATTTCTGTTTTCTGTAACCACAGTAGAGCTAGGCCCCTACCTTTTTCACCAATGCTTATGGTTTTGTCTTTCTGTCTCAAAAGCTAGAAAATTTTTCATAAAAGCACAGTGTAATCTTGACTTGGAGACTCATGTGACAACAGACAGTGTGCAGAATTCATTTCCCTCTGCTGAAAACTTTATTATACTGATTAGTTGAGTTGGATTACAGCAAACCTGTAAGGAAAAGCCAATATCACAAACAACTCCTGATTTTTCATGTGGCACTAGAACATTCATACTGCCTTTGATGTATTCAGAAAGGAGCTAGTAAGCAATGGATAATAATTTTTGAGAAGTTTTAAAAATAAAATGGTCTCGACATTTACAGTTCATGTGTGCTTTGGCAGTTAATACAAATGAATGCTAATGCACTGGAAAATAACATTTCTGTCTGGGAGATACTTCCTATTTTACAGTCTCTGCAATTTTTCAACTGTCCTCTTGTTTCCTTTAAAACACATCTAGCTTTTGTTTACAGTATACCTTTATGAATATTTTGTATTATCACTTCTGACAAATAAGTTCTTTGCATTTTGGAAGTGTAACAGTGCATAAGCTTGTGTTTATGTAGTACCTGTTTGTTGGTGTTTACCTTATCAGTGAGCTGTTAGAGATCCTCCTGCCTGTGTTCTTCTTGGTCAGTCTTAATGTGATTGTAGATCTGATGTGTTCTTTTGTAGACTTCCTGCAGTAGATTTCTCGGCTTACAAAAAAAATCTAAAAAGTAAAAAAAAAAAAAAAAAATTGTTAGGGTCTGTGCAATAAAGTGTTTGCAGTCTTATTTTCTCTGAGAAACTCCTTATGGATGTCATAATTGTTATATATTGAACACAATTATTTATACTTATGCAGTTGCATAACATTGAAATAAAAATTCAGCATGAAACTGTTGTGTTAGCATTTTTTCTTGAACTACTTTCACTGCTGTAATGTAAGGCACATCTCTGCTGTACTCAGAGGCTGGCGGTTTTGGGGTTTTTTGGGGCCAGCTCAGCGCACCCCTTAAGGCATGTGCTGGTGGAGGGTTTTGCATGAGGAAATGCAGTTTGGTTTGGGGACAGAGGAGGTGTGCATGGCTGAGTATCTCATCTCAGGCTGTGTCTGGGACCTCTGCTCTGTGTTGGATAGATGGGTGTGGTGTGGTGGTGGATGACATAGCCTGACTGCTGGCTTCTATGGGCAGTAGCCTGTAATGTGACATTTAAATACTTTCTGCAAAACATACATCATCATGCATTACTATAGGAGCAGGATATATTAAAGTACACACCTCTTTACTGTTCTGCTGCTCGTAACTCTGCAGAGCTGCCCCGCAGGTGGGAATTTGTGTTCACCTTTTTTTATTGCACTGTTTTCTCTGTGTTTTTCCTCTGTACAGAACTAAGTGCAGCAGTGTTACAGCATCACTTTTGCTGCTTTTCTCTCTGTTTGAAACATACAGGTGAGAGGAAGCTGCAGTTCCCCCCCACCTTTTCCAATTTGCTGCAGCCCACCAGAAGGCAGATAGTCTTGCAAACCCAGCGTGCTGATGAGGGGTGATGTGTTGAGAAGAGCAGGATCCAGCAGCTGAGGGAAAGGAAATTACCAGAGTTGAGGGTTGACTGAGTCTGATGCCTCTCCTGCTGTGCTGCCCCTGGCTGTGGACAGCACAGTTGTCTCTGCCAGGGGAGGCATAGAAACCTGCATGCCCAGAGTGAGCCTCCAGAGTGTTGTGGGCCAGAGGAAAGGGGTGGTGTGTGGAGCTTGTGTTAAGGAGGAAGTTGAGAGAGATGGGTTATCAGTGTTATATTTGGCATGGCCTGTCACCTTCATTTTGCATCTTACCTGAGATGGGAATGCTTCTGTGGTCTGAAGGGGAGCATGAGCTCCCTTCTTCAGCACTGAACTCTTAAGTTTGCTGAACCCCCTTAGGCCCCTTATTGTAGTCTTAGGTAGCCTGCAAGACTTCGCAGGGACGTCCAGCTTGATTTGGATCAGAACTCAGCAGGCAGATCAGAAGGAAAAGATCAGAGGACAGGAAGATACTGGAGGGTGTATGGATGCATGTCCCATTGCATGCCTTGGGTTAGCGACAAGTTTTCTTTCCACTGACTGTATCTGTAGTATAGTAGCTGATTAGAACTGACCAGATCAATCTCCCAGATGACCTGCCAAGGATGCATTTGAATGAACTCTGTGTAGGAATCATAGAATGGTTTGGGCTGGAAGGGACCTAAAATTCCAACCACCATGGGCAGGAAGTGATGCTAGAGGTTATAGTTCAAGAGGCAAAACGTTGGGAGCATCAGGAGGAGCTGAGAAGACTGCAGAGTAAGAAGACAGTAATGGTGTAGTTGTGTTCCAGTAGACATCAAGCCCTAAAAAATGCAGGTGTGAAGGGGAAGAGGATGTCCAAGGGACTTGGTAGGGAAAGATGTCTTCTGCTACTGGGGGAGAAGAGTTTCCATTGGTTTTGTCTGATCAGGGAGGTATAGTATAGACTGTTTGGGAGGGGACCTCGCCTGCTCTTTTTCCAGGTACAGACAAGACCAGGGAATGAGAGAAAGTTCTTAAAAGATGCTTCATTGACATCAGGGTGTGTTTTTTGAAGTCAACATGTGTAGAAATTGGCTCATTCAACCATCTTGTTCAGGATAAAATCCTCCTCCAAAAATTGACTTAGATCTCACTGAGAGACCTTGCTTACACACAGTTAAGGAAAGAAGAACTTGGCTCTGAGTTTTGGTTTTTCCTGGTGAAATAAAGCTAAGTGCTTACCAGTCTGTGAAATCATGAAGATAAGCTCAAGTTCCTTCTCTCTGTAAACACTGATAAATTCTGTGTTGGGGTGTTGAGTTGCATCATGACTTCAGGGACACATAGTCCAGGATTTAGGGTGGTGGTGAGCTAAATCTTGTTAGGCACCATTCATCTCAGGCAATTCCCTTGTTCTCTCTGTGTGCTGGCTTCATAGCCATATTTGAAAAAGTGAGAGATAAAAAAGGCCTGACTGGAAGCCAAGAGTGCATCACATCAGAGCTTGACGAGGTACACAATTCTGTAAGAAAAAATCTGTTGCCTCTTTCCATGTATATCCTTACTAAGTAATCCCAGAAGCCTAAATCTTTGAATTTAACAAAGTCTTAATACATAATCTGGACATTTTAGTGTATTATATCCAGAGATAAATTTCCTTCAGAATAGTCAGTGCCTGTATTTAGGGTTTGTGTATCCTGAAACATACAGCGTATGCTGTTCAGCGTTGTTTGCACAGCGTCTTACGGATGGCATTTTTGCAGGCAAATAGAGCAGAGATGACACTGTAATGAAAATCAAAGAGTAAAATTAGAACAGCTGCAGATATGGTCATCTAAAACAAGTTGTGTAGGGGGGAAGGGATGGATTGCAAGAAAGCATTAGTACTCAGTGTGTAAAACACATTTTGCCTTCTCAAACATCTTTGAGTTTTCACCAACTGAAGTCTACACCTGAATCTACACTGTGACACAGGATAGCATTTCAGAAACTCGTGGTGGTGAAATGCTGTGGTGTTCTCTCCAAAGAAAAGAGCATTTCAGAATACCTTTCAGCCCAATATGCAGTTTTCCCTCCAGCCACTACTAGAGGTGGATCTCTTGCAGTTACTACCTGATACTTGCAGCAGGATTTTTTGGTACCTGTGGAGTGTGTTATGCTCCCTTTTGATGTCAGTATTTGTCTGACACCTCCCTGAACCCACAGTTTCAAGAGGGAAACAGTGGAAGAAGCAAGTCTTTCTTGGATGGTACACACACTGGCAATCATGCTGGATTGTTAAGATACTGGAGTTTGCTCATTTAACCAATTGGATTTGCAGAGTGAGGGGAAAATGCACCTTGAATGTTGGGCTGAGTTCAGGAACATCCTTGCCTTGCTCCCAAGGACAAGTCAGGGTGTGCTCAGCTCGGGCAGCATGGTTTGCCTGAGGACAGTTCTCTCCTGTAGCCGAGCCCTTGCAGGAGGGCAGGCAGCCTATGCAGCTTCAGTGTCGGCAGCTGGAGCACAGCACCTGACGATGGCGTCGGGGGGAGTCTTCAGCAGCCACAGGAACAGGGAACATGGACCAGCAATACAGAGAGGCAACACTGTAGGGTGCCAGATCCGGGAGTGTTTGTGGGCAACTGGAGAAGGAACATCAAACATCTCTCCCTGCATGCCCTCGGGCAGCACACAGCTATGAAGGCAGGAGGAGGAGAAGCTGGGGGGTAGGGCAGTGACATATGTGATGTAAAGGCATCTGAAAGCTGCAAAAATACACATTGCATGAGTCTGATCTGCTAACAGATGGTAAAAGGGGCTTTTCAAATGAGAGGTATTTCTTACTGATGAAGATCAATCAGGGATTCTTGTCAGTAGTACCATCAGAAATGAGCAAAAACTTTCTAGTCCAGCAGGAATCTTTGAAAGTTTAGCTAGTCAGCATGTTAGAGAGGAAAATGTTGAGGAAATGCCTTTGGACCGGAGCTGAAGCTGAATGTGGAGTCCTGCATGGGAAGTGTTGAGAGAGAGTTGGCCTTCCACATCTCAGAGAGAACCGCAGCTCCAGCCTAACGCGGCAGGGAGCGGTACTGGGCGAGCCTCCCCGTGGTGCGTGCGGCAGGAGACAGGAGGGTCATACCAGCAGGGAAGTTGTGTCTATCCATCAGGGTAAGCCTGTTATTAAAGTGCTAAATAAACATAAATTACTTTGTGGTGATACAGGGCAGATGAGTCGGCCTGACAAGCTCCCATTAGATCCTTGGTTAAATGCACCTACTCTGCCTTGCTCTGGGTCTATTCACAGGCGATGGCAGAGAAAACAATTTGGCGTTATATAGATAATAAGTCTTTATTCCTGCCTAGCTGTTGCATATCCAATTGAAGCAGGGATCATCATCTCTTGATTTCACTCCAGGGATGCACACCAGAAGCAATGTGAAGTAGCTGTTGGCACCAGGAGCAACCTGGGGTTGTCCACTGTGCTGCCCCTTTGCAGCTTCTGGTTTTCTCACCTGGGCTGCGGCTGAAAGGAACAGGCCACTCCCGGCTGGCAAAGGAATGGCTCATATCTGTCAGCATTGAGGGGTTTTGCCCTGTGCAAGCAGAGTATTGCACCCACAGATTCTTGACCAAATCTACAATTTTATGGTTAAAGATATTACTTTCTTTACTTACTGTGGAGTCTAGAAAATAGCACAGGAGCAGGGCCTGCCCCAGGCTGAAAGACGGATAGACAGAATTTCAATGGCCAGAAATTCTCTAAGGATCAAAAGTATTTCAAAGAAATATTTTTTAAAAATCACAAAGGTGATACATGCTGTTTCTTATGTGACTACAAATGTGTCTGTTATTCACAGGTAATTTTTTTCTTTTTAGCAGAGTGGGGTAAACTACTGCCAGCTCTTACAAAACATTGCTTTTCAAGGGTATTTGATAGAGGGTGGAATTTGGTTGGGGGTTTTGGTTGGGTTTGTTTGGTTGGGTTTTTTTTTTTCCTTTTTGGGAGTGGTTGTGGTTAGGTTTTCTTTTTTTAAAGAGAAGGAAGTTTGTATTTTGGCTCTTGGATTTTCCCTTTACAAGTGCTTTAGCCATACTACTGGTATAACAGGGCTACCATTGAATTTAATTGGGATTTCTCTGTAAGTTATTCATTTTCAAGATTCAGGTCATAGTTTATTTTTTCAACTCTAATTTTTTCATTATTTTTCTAGAAGTTGTAATACAGGTAGAGAGGATATTACAAAAGTTAAGAAAATACTTGTCACAAATAAAACCAGTGAGATGTCTTTTAACTTACTACAGTTGCTGTAGGTATTTTCTGTGTCCCCATCCTAGACTTCGAGTCACTGGTAATTTTGCTTGAAATAGCAAGAACCCCAAATGAAGATGGCACTACAGGATAAAACAGCCAGGACAACTGCAATGATTCCTGATGTGTTCATCCCACAGGAAAGTGAGATGGTGGCCAGCTGAACCCAGCTAGCAATTTGGGTTCAGAGCACCTTGCTCCTTCAGGGTCTTCAATTTTATCCAGATTTTGCTTGCACCAGGTGATTAAACCAATATTAGAGCAGGTGCAGTCCGGAAGGCTGTAGCGTAAGTTGATTATGCACTGGCCATCTAGGGGCACTAGCTGGTCACCTGGTACAACATGGATTTGCCCATGTTATGGGCACAATTGAGATAGATGCTCTTGAGATTTGAAAATGCATCTGTGCTGAATGCAGTAAATTTGTTGTAACTCAGATCAACATGCTGTAACTTCCTGAGGTTGTGAAATATTTGGTTACCTATTGCTGTCAGTTCACAGGATGATAATATTAGCACCTCTAAATTGGATAGGGAACAGTTTGTCCTTTGGCATTATCCCCAGCTCAAAGTTATTTTGACTAAGGTCCAAGAACATGAGGTTTCTCCAGCCTTGAAAGAGATGCTGAATGCTAGCATCAGTGTAGGAGGAGGAAAGATTCGGCACTTGCAAGAGATGCAGATTTTGGAAGGGGCTCTGTGAACTGTTGGTATGGAGAGGAGTGAAGGGTAAGTCCAGCAGCTCTAGGCTACCACTGTCCCAAATGAGCATGTCCTGGAGATGGAGGTGTGTGTTGTGGCTCAGATTCAGGTACCAAAGTCTGCTCAAAGCTCTCAGTGCTTTGCTACAGCAGTTAGAGCTTTCATTGTGACTCTGACTTAAACCGAGATGTTGAAGCTTTGCCAGTTTCTCCAAACAGCCAGAGCCCAGCTGCAGAACCTGTGGGTTACCCTTGGTGGGGAGGCGGGTGAGGGAGGGGAAGGCAGCAGAGCTGGTGTTGCAGAGGTGCTCAAAGCAGTTTGTGTGAAGAACCATCTCCTCTGGCAAGCTCATACCACTGATGCCAGGGGGCAGTGCATGGCTGTGGGTTTGGGTTAGGTCCAGCTTTTGGAGCCTGGTTAAGCACTGAAATGTGTCAGCATTTAGATTTCTGAAGTGCTGTAACTGCAGATAGAGATCCTTGACAGAGATACTACAGAGGCCTTCTAAAACATCTGGGCTTATGTAGGGCTCCTTTTCCACACTGTAAAATGTTCCCAGCCAAAGGGTCTGGGCTGTGGAGTTCTGCATCCCCACCAGGACCCCAGGGATGTCAGCACAGCCCACCAAGTCCAAACTGTAGAAATGAGACTGAAAAGATCCAGGTTCAATGTATGTAGTATTATTGCCTTTACAGATGAGAGTTACATTGCTGGTCTTCTGCAGAGCTTGGACATCTTCTGCTGTGATTGCTCGTATGTTGTTCATTTGAAAATCAAGATGTTTGAGGTTTTGCGTGGGAAAGCTGCGGGGAGGCGGCAGTGAAGAGATGTGGTTGCCCAAGATGAAGATATGTAAGCTGTCCAGATTTGTCACTGGAATAAAAGACATACCTGTTATTCCTGTCTGTGTTGAGATGCTCCAGGGAACGTGGGCCAGCAAACACTGTGTCAGACAGAAACATGAGCAGGTTTCCCATCATCATGACTGTCTTCTGCTTCCTGTTGCTGTGAAAGGCACCATCATACACCCAGCTGATCTGACACCTTGAGAAAACAACAGAAAACGGCATCAGTGGCCTGTCTCACAAACTCTTCTGGTAGTGTGATTACTCAAACTGCACCACGTATCGGTAAAACCCCATGATCTGTTGCCTTCACCAAGGCAGAAGTGTCTGTCTTTTTCAGTGATGCTTGCCTGGTACTTTTAAGTTCACATTTAATTACAGGGTTCTCCTGAGAAGAAAAACCTGTCCTGAAATGATGGGTGTGAGGAGGCATTTGTGGGAGTCAGGAGACATGAGGTATTTAACATCTAACTTAACAGAGAAGTCTCTTTTCCTATAAAAAAAGCTGACCACTTCCAAGGGCCAACTTTTCTTTCTCCAGTTTTTAGGAAACAATACTGAAAAATCATTAACAATTTGCTGTAGTGACTTCACTGTCACTACTGTCTTAGACATGGTAATATCTGGAAAATGCACATTTCACCCTCTGTACTGTAAATGACTATCCTTAGACAAGAAGCCTAGATATTGCCCAAGTGGATCAATCTCTGCTTGGCAAAAAAATTCACCAGCTGTCTGAAGGTGCTGGTAGTGTTTTCCCTGTGAAGCCAGGAAGATGCTGCTGTGGTGTGCTCCAGAAGTCTCTGTCTCTGACAGGGACAAGGGGTTTCACCCCTGTGAATGTGATGAGCAGAAGTGAGGATGCTCCTTCCATACCTTGTTAAGTCCAAGTAGAGAAGAGAATTCAGATCAGAGAAGGTTGAATTCTGGAGGGAAGGGAGCACATTGAAGCTGAAATCAAAGATTTCTGTTGTGACAGGTAGTCACAGGAATCTCTCTCAGTCCTAAACCTTCCCAGCTGTAGCTTTTATTTTCTGTAATCTGTGGAAAATACACAGTAAAGCTGAAAGAGTTACGTACTGTGAATATAAATAGGAAAACATGGCACTTGGAAAATCCCCCCCCCAAACTAACACAACCCACAAAATAATCCAAAGAGAATTTTGAATTATTTAAAATGCAGCAGCCAGAACCCTAAGAAGCCTCAGCACAGGCTTGTGCTGCACAAACTAGGGTTTTGGGGAGTGTGTTTTTTAAACGAATGCCTTGAATCTCTCTTGTATTAATTTGAAGTGTCTCATCTGCAGTACTTTCTTACAAAAGTTAGCACATATGAGGATTGTTTACTCTTCTTGATGAATTATTAATCCTTAAAAAAGGATCCCCACATGGTAGTTTTAAATTGTGAATGTCATGAGTCTTGTAACAAAACTTACTCTAAGAGAAGTCTTAAGTAAACCTTACAGAGAGGAAGTAAAAAAGAGCAGGTCTGGAAAATGTTGCTAGGAGGAACGTGGCCAAATTAATTGGATATGAACTGCAGTTACACACTGCAGTCAGGAGACAGCAGGAATGTTTAGCTCAGACTAGACAAAGATCATGTCTGATATGCTAAGTCTTTAAAATGTCCACAAAGGCTTTTCAGTTTTAAGTGAAAATAAATCTATCTGTTGCAAAGAGAAGTCAACTCTGTGGATATCAGGGCAATTCACTGAGCGTGCCTGACCTGCCTTTGCCTGCTGATTACATGAAAGTCAACTAGACCCGAGTTACAGGCACCCCGACACAGCCTGCCGTGCTGTTGAGGTGTGGGAATGCTCAGAGCATGGCACTCGTGCCAGCTGCCAACTGCAATGGGGAGCACAGGCACAGCCAGTGCAGCACCAGCCTCCTCCACACCCACCTCCCCTCCCAAAGGACAGAGAAATGGCCTGTCCTGGGTGGTCCCAGGGCCAGCCTAGGAGGAGTGGGGTACCCAGGGTTGTGTGGGAGCTGCAGCTCTGGCAATGCCCTGCCCAGTAACGTTGCAGACATTCAGCTTGTGGGGAAGTAACACAAGTATAGCACAGTTGGCCAACATGAGCACTTTAATTTGACACAAAGCTATTGTGCTAGTGGAAGGAAGCAGTCACAGGCAGCAGCGGTGTGTCCAGAGAGGAATGCCCTGTGTGCCCTGTGGGTGGGAGCACAGGGTCTTGTCGGGGTTTGTTGGGGGGCACGTGTTGGGCCCTGTGGAACGGTGCATGGGGCTCAGGTCTTTCTGTTGACACAGCCGCGAGTATTTGAGGCTAAACCATGTCTCTGCCTGTCTCTGGCTTACAAGAGGCAGGTGGGCTGTGTTTGCACCCAGTAGCCTCAGGAGAAGGGGAAGAGCAGTAGTGTTTGTTGCAAATCACAGGCTGGGTTTGGTGAACACTTCCTTCCTTTCCTTTAAGCACAAATCCTGTAACTGAAGGGTGCCAGGGAATCTCGGGGAAGCAACGCGGGCCTCCGGTGCTGCAGATAGGCATGCAGGGGCAAAGATGTTGGCAGCAGCGTGGTGGAGTGGGAGGAAGTGGAGAGGGGCTGTCACCGCGAAATTCCCCATCTGGGTGGGGAGCGCAGCTCCTCACTCTCCAGCTCCCGCTGGCATGCTGGGTCCCAGCTGGAGTTCAGTGCCAGGCAGACAGCACCCAGGGACAGCACCAGCAGGGAGGGAGGAACCAGGGCTGCCCATGGCTGAGCCCCCACTTGCAGGCGCTTGGCATGACGTGGGGGCAGAAAGCCAGCCCAGTACCCGCTGTGATAACACTGTGATAGCACAGGGACTCGGGCCCAGCCTAGAAGCACTGATACAGTGTTAGTATCTACAAAAATGACAAAATACTTAGAAAAGTCAATGCTTTCAATACTGGTAAGCAAAGGAGAACCTGTGGAACTAACGGCTGCCATGTGTCGGTTAGACAGATAAAAATAATTTAACTGTCATTGTAAATGAGAAGAGTGCCTGTGTTTTGCCATTCAAATAAAATAGTGAGTAAGTAAGCTCTCTCCATATGCTTCAGGGCATGGAGTGGCTCTCACTGTGAACTGAGGAGAAACTATCCCGAGGGGGATCCTGTTGCACAGCTCTGAGTGCTCAGAGATTTGTAGATTTAATTCAATGAGGAATTTGCTATTGGCCCCAGGTGGGCACTGCATAGGGCTGCTTTTCCATTGTGCTTCTTCCCTGAATCAAAAACCTCGCTTTTTTTTCTGTTGTATCCCACTTGGAATAGAGAAAAAAAAAAGAGAAAAGAAAAAAGAAAAGAAAAGAAAAGAAAAGAAAAGAAAAGAAAAGAAAAGAAAAGAAAAGAAAAGAAAAGAAAAGAAAAGATGAAAGAAAATATTAAGGAAAAGAAAAAGCTTATTGGGTCAGTCTTTTCTCCTGCCCCTGAAAAAGCCCTGGTACTTTCTTACTATTCTCATGTGGTATTGCATACCAACCAAATAGCAAATAGAGACATCATCATACTACCACTGTGTACAAATTCCTGTATGAAGAGCACAGTAGAAGAGGTAAAATCCTTACACCTCTCCTCTGTCTAGCTCTCATGCCTGTTAAACACCCCTGGGAAACTTTATCATCCTTCAAGCTCTCTGTGGGATGAAGCACAGTGCTGGTTTGATGGGCCCCCAAAGTCCCTGTCAGTGGTGGGAGAGGGTGTGAGGGTGCACAGATGCACAGGAGTGAGAAGAAGGGACAGTGGCTGATGTCCCTAAGCATGTATTGAGACACCTGTCTTATTTCTGTGATAAAGACCTTCAGATTGCCCTAAGATAAATCCCGTGTGAACTGGAAACATTCAGACATTAGCGGGCAAGTGTTTACCCCAGACGTCTGCAGCTCCTGCCCATCGAGAGGGATGGTGGCTGTCACTCCCCTCCGCACACATCGTCTCTGCAGTGCTCTGCAGCCGGCACAGGTGAGTGCTGTGAAAACCAGAAGATGTGAATCACAGGCCATTATAGAGAGAGGCGGGCTGCTGCAGCGGATGATCTTGTGCTGTCTTCCTTGAACGGAAGTGAGACTGAGCAGAGAGGTCAGACAAACTGGGGGAGCTGGCTGGAAAGCAGGTTGCAAGGAAAAGACATGCTGAACTCAGTGTGAGCAACACAGGAGTTTCAGAGTGAAAGAGGAACTTGCCTGCTTTGAATATAGTCAGGTTACTGTGCACTGATGCTTTTCTGAGGCAGAACAGATTTTTAAAAAGTGGAAACTGAGGAAAATTGGTCTTCATGCTCATGTGGACTGAAATGTCTCCGCTAAATACAGGACAGTGCAGATGAGACTGTAGCACTCTACCAAAGGGGAATTTAATGCAATGGGAAGTTGAGTGGAAGAAAATTTGATACATCACTTAGGAAAGGCACAAAACCTTGTAAACCAGCTGAAAGTCAGAGCTCTGCTTTGGGGGCTGGTGGCAGTGGTGGACTTGGCGGTGTTAGTCTTATAGTGGACTAGATCTTACAGATCTTTTCCATCTTAAACCCTTCTACAACTCTAAGATCTCTGCCTACACTTTTGCAAAAAGGATTGTGTTGCTGATGCATGACTATTGCAATAGAAACAGTAAAGCTAGAAAGCAGTACTTCAATCTGAAAATTAACACTCTTCCTCTTGTATTTAGATTACAGAGAATGGTCACTTTTTTGGAGGGGGACAATATTTCTAATCATCTCTAAGATGAGTGCGTGTGTGGCAGCTGCAGGCAGGAGGGGATCTTGTGCCAGCCAGCCAGAGGTGTCAGGTCCTGACTGCCCGGGGCAGAGCTGAGCACTGACTCTAGCCAAACAGCTCAACCTGTCTTTTTCTTTCCTTTCTTAAATGACTGAGTTATTAGCTTGACAACTTTGTTGCCTTGAGTGGCACTCTTTCTTCACCACCGAGGAGAAAAAGGCATGATTAAACTTCACTGGGCTCAGCAAACGTGCCTCAGCCCGATGGAGCTGATCCAGACCCTGTACTCAATCGGGGAAGCTTCAAGTAATCAAGATGCCATTTGGAGTGCATCAGGGTCAGCACCCAGGAAGGAGAAGATGGCTGAACTTCTCTGGTGCTAATGTCACACACAAAATCAGGGGCTTCGGCTCTGAAACTGTGTATGAAGGCCACAGCTGTGCTGGCCGCTGATTTCAGGGCTCACCTGAGCCGTGCTGTGCTCATTCCTGCAGGCAGCTGGGGAGAGGGCAGGAGTCAAAAAGGCAGGAGGGAAGCTGCCAGAAGGGCAGAGTTCACTCTGTTTTGCATACTTGCCCAAACCTGTTGGGTGGAGTGTTGGGGCTGGCAGGCAACAAGAGGCCATAGAACCAGTGCCCTGCTGCTGTATTTGTCTGCTACTAGGATGCTTCTGTGCCAACCTGACTGGCTGGGATTTTCTTCCTCCTCTTTAATTTATAGTGTACAAAGAAAATAACTTCTTTCAATACAAGCTGAAAAACTGACTCCACATTCCACTAACAGCTCTGCCTCTTCTGCAGCCAGTTCTGTGTTTGCTGGAAACCCCGCTTGCCCTGCAGCTGGTCGCAAAAATGTCTGGGGAATTTGACTGGTATGTTTGCTGCTTGTTTATGTGCCATCTTCCGTGTTAACGCTCAAAAGCTGAGGCTTGGTGTGTCCCTGTGTATTAGATTTGCATGGCCTGGTTTTGGTAGTAGGGGTGCTACAGGGATGGCTTCTGTGAGAAGCTGCCAGAAGCTTCCTCCATGCCCAGCAGATCCAATGCCAGGAGGCCCCAGGACAGATGTGCCGCTGGCCAAGGCTGAGCCTATTAGAAATGGTGGTAACAGCTCTGTGATAACAGATTTTAGAAGGAAAAAAAGTTACTGTTCAAATATAATTGCAGCCAGAGAAGAGCCCAGTGACAATATGTGAGAGGAACAGCCCTGCAGATACCAAGATTGGTGAAAGAGGAACAGGAGGTTCTCCAGGCACCAGAGCTGAGGTTCCCCTGCAGCCTGTGCTGCAGACCATGGTGAGGCAGCTGTGCCCCTGCAGCCCATGGAGACCCACAGGGATGCAGAGATCCACCTGCAGCCTGTGGAGGAGACCCACGCTGGAGCAGGTGGATGCCTGAGAGGAGTCTGTGACCCCGTGGGAGGCCTGTGCTGGAGCAGGGTCCTGGCAGGGACCTGCAGACCCATGGAGAGAGGAGCCCGTGCTGGAGCAGGTTTCCTGGTAGGACTTGTGACCCTGTGGGGGACCCACACTAGAGCAGGCTGTGCCTGAAGGACTTCTCCCCATAGGAGAGTAACCCACATTGCAGCAGTTCATGGAGAACTGTGTCTGTGGGTTGGATTTATGTTGGAGAAGTTAATGAAGAACTGTCTCCTGTGGGAGGAATCCCACGCTGGAGCAGAGGAAGGACTCCCCTCCCTGAGCAGCTGCAAGAACAATCTGTGATGAACTGACCATAACCCCCACTCCCTGCACCACTGAGGGGGAGGAAGTAGAGTCTGAGAAGGAGGGAGTGCAGGGGGGAAGAGGATTTTAAGATTTATTTTACTTCTTACTATCCCATTCTGATTTAGTTGGTAATAAATTTAGTTAATATCCCCATGTTCAGTCTGTTTAGGCCATAATGGTATTTGTTGAGTGATCTCCCTCTGTCCTTATCTCAGCTCATGAACCTTTGTCATATTTTCTCTCCCCTGTCCAGCTGTGGAAGGGAGTGATAGAAGGAGTGATGGGTGCCTGGAATCCAGCCAGGGTCAAACTCTGCACCCTGTGATCCCTGCTGTGCTTTCCTGGAGTGCAGCAGCTTGGACTCACGCTTGCATCCCATGACTTATTTTTTTGCAGACTGTGAGCCCTGGTGGCACAGATACTTCCTCAAACCACCCATACCAAAACCCTCAAATTTAAAATGAATGAGGTATTTTGTAGGAAAATCCTCTGAATCAAGAGGGGCATCAGCCAAAGCTAATCCTGTCTCATTCTGCAGTGCAGTGAAGCCTATTATGTGTCGTGGAACTTCTGTGTCATATAAAAAGGCAGGAATAACTCCAGAGATGGTTTTTTTAGTTAGTTTTGGTTTGGTTTTTTGGTTTCTGGGGGGCTGGGGGAAAGGAGAGGGCTTGTTGAGAAAATGGGAGGATTTGTTATTTAAATAATGAATTCTAAGGCCTAACTCAATTTCATAGAATCAGAGAATAATTTCAGTGGAAAGTTGGATCTTAAAGCCCAACCTTTGGCCAGGCACAGGACAGTCCCAAGAGTCACACCATGTGCCTGACAGTGTTGTCCAAATGCTTCTTGAGCTCTGTCAGGCTTGATGCTGTGACCACTTCCCTGGGGAGCCTCTTCCAGTGCCCAGCCACCCTCGGGTGAAGAACCTTTTCCTGATACCAAACTTAAACCTCCCCTGACACAAATTCAGGCCATGCCCTCAGTCCTGCCACTGCTCACCAGAGATAAGAGATCAATGTCTGCCCCTCCTCTTCCCCTCACGAGGGAGTTGTAACTGCAATGAGGTCTCCCCTCAGTCTCCTCCAGGCTGAACAGACC
>VWZW01004563.1:73939-85335 GCA_013397115.1 Edolisoma coerulescens
AAAAAAGAAAAGTGCATTGAGTTGTGTATGTATATTAAAAAGACTTTAGTACCTTCAGAATCCCTAGGAGATGTTAATTCTCTCTTTTTAAAAAGATAAATCATGTTGATCTCTGGGCCTTCCATAGCTCTGAAGAGAAAGGGATTGGCAACCCAATACAGCAAGGCTTCCAAAATACCTGTAAATCCTCTACAGGATCAAAGGATTAAAATAGTTTTCAGCTATTTCCTTCAAGTCTGGATTTCAAGATTTTCGTCATTTGTTGTTTTCTTTGGTATTACAAATGAGATAGGAATCCAAATGATTGAATGCTGGATGTTAAGAACTTGGGATTTGCCTTGGAGTTGTGGAATTTGGGCTGTGACTACTCCCCTGCTGTGGCCGTGTGGTAGCATGAAAGGGTGAAACAAGGCAGCTGGGGAGGACCAGGGCCACCTGCCCTAACTCAAACCTGCATTTCCCAGCAGGAAAACCTGCATGGGCTCTGCTGCCAGTGCAGCAGGTGCTACAGGCTCAGGCTGCAGGCTGCACTCCAAGGAAAAGCCTAAAACAAAGTGATGAAGCAGGAGCATAAATCACTGTCAAGAAGAAACAGCTGCTGTAAAACATGTCAGACTTTACCAGACTTTATGTGAAACTCCTTTGCTTCATGCTGCAGCAATTGATCTTTCTGAAATCCTAAACAAGGGCAGGAGACAGCAGCCGGATGTGCTCTCCAGCCCACACTCTGGGCACATGAGCAGTGTCCCTTTGCCTGCCCTTGGGGGTGGTAGGGACACGAGCGGGACAAGAGCTGCAGGACTGCACCAGTGATGCCCTCCCAGCTGGGCATCAGCTTGCCCAGTGGTTCTTTCAGGCAGCCAAAGACCAAGCTGCAGCATGCCCCTTCCCCAGGGATTCCTCTTCCTGTGGTTGCCACCACTCCTTGGTGGGTGACCAAACCACCAGCTTCTTTCTCTGGCACTGATGGTTGAGGTTAGTGCTGAAGATACACCACAGCTTCAATCCAAAGTTTCCATGGCTTAAGAAAACCTTCTGCACAGATAGTGACCTGGATGCCCCTTGGAAGAAAGGGACAGTGTGACCAGGGACATGATGTGAGCACCGTGTGTAGAAATATTCCCAACAAATAGAGTGAGCACTCCTCTGGTTGCCTCTCCATTGAAGGATTGTTCTCTAGTGGATTTGTGGTGACTTTCAAAAGGATTGATGGTGCAGGTGCTTAGCCAGGGTGCTACTGCTGTGCCATGCCCTGGAAGCCCTAGCTCCAGAGGGGGCAGCAGGGCTATTCTTTTAGCAGCCAGGATGAACAAACTTTCAGGTGATGACTGCAGCTTGCTAGAGGCCAGGGAACACAGGGCTTCCTGGCCCCCGTGTCTTCATCCTGAGCCCTGCTGCCAGCCAGGAAGCTGAGTTGGCCATGGCTGGGGCATGTGGAGCTGTGTGAAGTCCTATCAAATGCAGACTGATAATGGCCAGGACAAAGGCACTGAGTAGGAAGGAAATTGCTGACAAGATTAATTAGCAACAGATCAATTACTGGTGTTGTGTTCATCCATGCTTCCTCTTCAAAGGGGGAATATCTCCTATGCTCTCCCTGCAGACACTGTTTCTGTATAGCTACTGCTGCTGTGTTATCCTCCTTGAGCAGCTTGTGATTTTTCAAAAATTCAAAAGATGTCTTGAGGATCTCAGTGCTGGAGTTCCACGTTACTGTGTGAAACAGTTATAAGACTTTTCTCTGTCTCAAAAATTCAGCCTCTGTTCCTTGCTAAGCAAACAAAATAGTGTTCTTGGTCCCCACGGGAATGAGTACTTTATAGTACTGTATAAGCACTATAAAGCCAAGATAAAATGCAGATTTCAATGATTAGTAACAAGCCATTTTTCTTCCCTCCAAACAATACAGGATCTGACAATCTGGGCTGCACAAGTCTTAAATCCTAGATTTTAAACAAACAATAGATAAATCTATTAATTGCAACAGTTCTGACTTGGGTAACAAGCAACAAAATGGAAATAAAACCCTTATAAGCTTCCCTTTTCCTCACTGGCCTCTCTTGGGTGTTGCTTGGTGAGGCTTTGGGGAAAAGGAAGTTCTTAGCCCTTGCACAGTGAGGCTGGACTGATCACTGGAAGTTGCATTTTTGTTGGATTTGGTTTGGCTGGACACAGATATTAACCTTGCAATGGAAGGAAACCAGGCAGTGATAAAGGAAAAGAGCCAAGCTGAGGAAGCTGGTGTGAGTTCAGACTATTTAAAGAACTTCTGGCATGGAGGCTTTGAAATGACAAAAGAGCATCTTAAAAGGAAGCCCTGTTGCTAAGCAACATGAATTGTTGTATGTAGAGCTCCCGGAAGAGAAGAGAGAAACCTCTGCTGCTTTCAAGGAAGAAATGCTGGTGAGGAGCCATAGCTGTGTCCAAAGTGTTTTTAAAGTGTTCCAGTCACATCCTGTCTGTGAGAGGGTTTCCATGAGCCTTCAGTACAGAGTGGCTACTGGTGAGACTGTGCGGGCAGGTGAGAGCCACCTCTCCTCCTCCACCTGCTGAAATGCAGGAGCATTGTGCCTCTGCTCAGCGTGGGTGAGAATAATGGGAGAAACCTGAAACTGCTACAATAAGGCAAAAAACCCATAGGTTGTGCTCAGCCAGATGTTTTGGGAATGTGAAGTGATGTTTCAGCAGAGTTCTGATTGATTAATTTCTCAAGTTTCTCTCCTCTTTCTTTTCCCTCCTCCCCCATTCATATCAACAAATTCTTACCTTTCACTCTGATGGTCTTTGCCTAGTGATCATCCATCCAACTGACAGGTAACTACAGGTTATAGCCTGTGATTTAACGATGTAAAATGCATCGGGAATGCATCCATTCAGGAATATGTCAAAATAAATAAATTTTGCCACAACATGACATTTTTTCCTTTGTCCTCTCCATTCTTCAGAGATGGGGCTCACAGTGATCTTGCCTTTCTTGCCAAGTGTGAATCCTTGACCACTCTGATTCTCTGATGGGAGAACAAACCAACCTCTCTGCTAAAATTCAGGGTTTCATTCTTCATGTGGCTGCTGGGAGTTGAGGCTGCAGGTGGGTGCTGCTAACAAGCTGTTTCTATTAGATGGTTTTGAAAGGGTAAATTCTTGTAACTCAGCCAGGCTAGAGATGGGGGTATGGGAAGAGTGGTTCCCTGTGTGCAGAGCGATTCAGCCATGTCCCCTCTTCCCACTGGCCTCAGCAGTAACCAATGACCTGGGGCCACAGGTCATTTCTCCCATCACATATGCGCTCCTGAAATCCTGTCTGCTCTAACATCAGCTTTCATGTGGGTTTTTTTAATATATACACCAAATACCTAGTCCCTGTTTCCAAAACTATGTGCAAAGGAGAAGAATTTGTCAAATGTTTAGACTTGCTGAGTTTGTCAGATCCTGGTCTGCTCCTCAGCCCCCTGAAAAATCTCTGGATGAATGTCCTACAGTATTGTCAGGGGTAGCAGTCTGCAGGCTGGTCATTAGTTTTTTGAAAGGGTTTCACTTGGCAGCTCAGTCTTTGGCAAGGTTTTATTTCCATCAGAGAAAGCACATCAGAGCTTCACACTGCAGCTTGTCTGGGTGTTAGTTCTTTGCATATTACCATCCCTCCAAAATACCAATTTCATTCCAAGGAACGCCAGAAGCAAGCCAAAGCCTTCTCTTGGTTTTTTGCAATAACTTTAAAAAGAGTAGTGAAATTTCTGAGACACTCTACCCAGCTCCCTGTGCTCTCCTGGGGTGGCTGGGAGCAGCTGAACAGCCAGGCCCATCGCAGGGAAGGCCTGGGATGCCTAATCTCCCTAGCCCAAAAGGAAGGGAGCAGGGGCTGGGCTCCATCTTCCCACGGGCAGTGACGACCAAGTCTCGCCGGGGTGGTGGTGGCCGATCGCCAGTGCTTCCTCTGTCCCTGGGGCCCGTTGCCCAATCACACTTGCTGTCAATTACTTCCTGTTTCCTCTTGGGGCAGATATATTTTCCTTGCTCTAATTTAACTTTTTGCTTATTTTGCTGTCGGTAGCTGAGGACAATTGACCCTTTCCCTTACCTAACATCGTCTGCAGCACGTGTAGGCTGTCAGCACTGCAGCCCCCATCCCCTCTCCTGCATTGCTTCTCCGCCTGGCCAGAGCTGTCACCTCCAGCTTGTGGGGACAAAACCATTAAAGAAATGTTCCCAGAAGGTGTGTGAATTGTAGTTTGTCACGCTGCTATGCTGATCCGAGCTGCACTGCTTGGGGCAGACACGTGTCTCTGTCAGTCTGCACTGCACCATGGGACGTATATTTTCCTTAAGTCACAGAAGAGTGGGTCTTAAAGAAACACTAGGGACTGGGCACTGGCACTCCATTTTAATGAACAAAGAGGAAGTTTCAGATGTTTTGTTGGTGTGGTAAAAACAGCAGTGTCTTTCAATGTGCTGCTGTTTGTGAGTAATAAGCCTGTCCTGGACAGGGTTTGCCTGCTTTGATTAAATGACAAAAGCTGGGTGTGGGCAACAGGACTGTACAAATGGACTGTTTTACACACAAGTGGAAATAACTCTAGAATAGGAAAGGGGGGTGAAAAATAGCAGAAAGAAAAACTCCTGTGATCTTGATGAGATTTACAAAATTTGCCTCCCATATTATTCTTTTGTTTAGTTTTACCTTTTTTTCCTTCTATCTTTCAGCTACCTAAGCAGCACAAGCAGCAATTGCTGTGGACCCAGTCTTGCAGGAGTGATACGCAGCATTGTGGAGTGAGCAGGACCTCAGGGAACTGGAGTTCGCAACAGATTTACTTGGCTGCCTGCTGCCAGAGGAAAATCTAGCCAGTTACTCGAGACACAACCATGACTTTGTCTAGATTTTCAGTTAACACCATTTTCCATGGCCTTTCTTTTCGAGGTCCCATTTCTAAACTGCAGTCAGCCTGGACCTCATCGTGGCCCGCTGTATGGGATCCCTGCCGTGCATCCTGCTGTGCCTGTCTGCAGCTCCAGCTCTCATGCCTGTGTGCTGAATGGGCACTGTTTGCTGAGGCACTGTGGGACACCCTGAGCACGAGAAGACAATGAAGAGTCCTCTTCAGGGTGATCCATCTTCTCAGCACTATTCAAGTGTTTGTGCACCTTGCAGATGGGTGCAGTTTCACCTGAGGAGGTTGTTGCATCTATGTTCAGTGGTCTATGCTGGTGACTTGTTGATGTCTTCTGCAGTTTATGGGATGTTTGTTAGACGTCTTAGGCCTGAAAGATTTTGTCATAGCTTAGATGATTCTATGGGGTGGTAACAGTGCAAAACCAAAAGGACATGTACTTCATGCTGAAATTCACTTCTTGTCCTTCAGGATATAGATTAAACAGACTTTGAAAGGAAAGTTTTAAGTGAACTTTGTTATCTGAGAGAAAAAATCAGAGTCTGGATAAACAAGAGAATAAATCCAACAGTACATTAGGAAAGAGGGAGTAATTATTATTTTAAAATGTAACCTCATGAATTTCTTATCTAAACTGGAAAGTCCTTAAAGACAGAAACGTGTTTGAGCTCTGCAGTACAGATGTTCCCTCCATTTTACAAGTACATGCACAGGGGTACAGACAGAGGGAAACTTGATGACAGAGATGAGAAAAAAGTGCTGAGGTACAGATTCAGCTGTAAATTAATTGATGGAAGGAGGGAGTGATTGTGGGACAGGGAGTCCCTCTGGGAGATGGTCTGAAGCGGAGCTCTGGGTGACAGAGGTTGAAGCCACCACATAGCCCCAAACTTCCCCTGAGCTCTGAGCATGATCTTACAGTAACTGTGTAAATGTTACAGTTATATGTCAAAAATCCAATAAATTATGTCAGTTATGATGAATTTGCAAATAGATTTTTTTTTTTTCAAACCTACAGCTCGGGCTGAAATTCTGGGAGGAATGGGAATAGGAAAACCCCTATGGATAGGAACCAAAGCCACTGCTGGCACACATGGCCAAAGAGCAAGTTGCCAACATTTTCCTACAGTTTTCTTCCAGATCATTGTTTGCTCCCACTGCTGCTACTGATTTCCACGAGATGGAGCTATTCTAACATGGATTTGGCTGCAGACCGTGGGGAACAAGTACAAGTGTGCTAGTGTGCTACAGCATTTCTCCTTTTTCTTTTCTTTTCTTTTCTTTTCTTTTCTTTTCTTTTCTTTTCTTTTCTTTTCTTTTCTTTTCTTTTCTTTTCTTTTCTTTTCTTTTTTCTCTTTTCTTTTTTCTATGACAGTATTTCTGAAGTGGGTAGAATTTTATGAAAAATCATCATCCAAAAAAAAGCAAATCCCAAAAGCAACAGCTGGAGCTGAATGCACATTTGGATAGGCTGTGTCATCAAAAGACGTCTTGCAAAAATTGCTCCCAGTGGATGGAGGTAAATACAGAGCAGCTTTGCCCCACACTGGGGCAGCTGGTGGGGTGTGCAACCAGCCTCACCTTCTGGAGGGTCTCTTTTGCCATGGCTGAGGAAACTTCCATTACCCCATGTCTTGAGCACATGTTGGTTGGCTCTTTGACACCCATCAGACCTTGCCTATGGCCCCAGTTTGCAAACCTCAGCCCTCTGGGGCAGCAGACTGCCTTTGCTGAATCGTGATGACCCTCTCCTGAATCGTGATGACCCTCTCCTGTGACATTTCTGTCATTTTTAATCAATTTTTTAAAAACTAGTTATGTCTGTTTCCATGTGTCATCTTCTCCCACTGCAGCATCTGCTCATTCCCTCCTTGCTTTGCCCCCGCCAGCCCCATTCCCCACCAAGTCACAATGCAGACAAAAATTCATGTAAATGCTCTTGCTTTATGATATATGTCTGAAGACCTCATGGCATGCCTGTCTTTTGATCAAGTCATGGCCACAGAACCAAACTCCTCCTGCCCTTGCTGTTGGGGCATACTTTCACACTGCAGCCCCTATAAATAGCAGCAGCTCAGGGAGAGGCATTTATCTGGGTATTTTCAATAGGAGCTGTCAAAGCTAGGGCCAGGTTTGTATGCAATGTTTGTAATGCTTGGAAGAAGGGTATCATGAGCACCCCTTGCTCACAGCTTGTGTTGCAAGTTGTTTAGGGCTGTGCTGGCACTGCTGTGAGAAGCTGGTGTTCTCTGTTGGCACACAGGAGATAAGTGCTATCTCTGTGATGAGGTGTTGCTGGCAACCAGTGCCTGCCCTGAGTCCATGGCCACCCAGGGAGGCAGTGGGCAGAGGTTTCCTTCCCAAGCAAGTGCCCGGTGCTGGAGGCTGACTGCTCCCCTCGCCTGCCACGGCAGAGAGCCAGCCGGCTGCTTCTTGTCAGCCACACGGGGTCTGAAATCCTCACTGCTGCGGGTCCTGGCTAAGTGGAAACCACAGCAAGACAAATAAGGGTCAGCTATATCGGCAGGGGGCTGCCATTGCCAGATCTGGTAACACTGCACCTGTCAAAATTCCCATGTGAAATCTTAATTCACAAAGACTGGAGCATAAATGTGTTCGACAATTGTTGGTTAGGCTTTTTTTCCAGTATGGTTTAACATCCATCCTTTCCTGCCCCCAAAACTGTTCTTTGCAGTGGAGAGAGTTTTGGGGGAAATATAAAAGGCTCTTTTGACCCCCTCAAGTGGAGAACTGTCCTCTTTGCAGCACCCTTGGGGCAGACCAAAACCTTTGTTACACTCTTAGCACACAGGCACTTATCAAGCACTGTCTGTCTCTTGCTTTTCAAGACCAAAACAGAGACAGAATCAGCATAATTTCAATTTCTTTAATCTGATGACCGGCTGGCGCAGCTGATAAGCGTGTCTGGGAGGCCCCAGAGAGCAGGCAGCCTTCACCTGCCCCCGCTTCCAAGGAGCACCTTGCTGTGTGTCCTACAGTTGAAGTTTGCTCCTCTTCCTCCCAGTCTCCAGTCTCCAATATGAACTGTTTTGAAGTGATTTTGCTTGAGCCACTTCACTGCCACTATACCACTTGTCCTTTCACAGAGTCATTAAAGTCCTCTAATACCGGTTGTTTAAACCTAGCTTTAAAGGTATAATTTTCACAGAAGTGTGTGTCTGTTCGTGCATGCCTAGCATGCAGTTCCTGCACTCTGCACGTGTGTGCCCTGACTGCCCTTGCTGGCCTGCCTGGCTGAGGCTTGCATGCACCCAGCTGGCTGTGTGGGTGCACGGGTGTGCCAGGAGCACATCCAAATAAAAATGGGATTTGCCATCGGCCATGAAAACCTGCAGTGCGCAATTGCCAGTGGATGTTCAGAGTGTAATTCTTGGGGATGACAAAAGGTCCGTAGCTCCTTATGGATTGCACTGCTGTGCAAATTCCCTGAGACCAACTGGTCCAGATCCCAAAGCTCCTGAAGCTGCACCCCTGGTAGATTCACACAGATGGAGGGAGACAGCAAGGGAGGGAGCAGGCTGATGGCAGTGTGTGGGAGCGTGGCACAGGCAGCGCTGCTTCCAGGAGTAAAAATTAGTGAGCTAAAGTACATTATTCTGCTTGCGTGCGGGTCCCTGCTTTGGTCAGGTAGCCAAGCTGGAGGACAGCAGAGAGGGAACATCTTGCTTGCCAGCTCCCCTGCAGGCCCAGCATCCAGAGTCAGAGAGAGCTGAAATCAACCAGTGAGGGGTGCCTGCCCATGGACACCAGCTGCTCACAGAGCAGTAAATGATTGTGTTTCTTCACCAGAAAGAAGATGAGGCATGTGATATCTCTTGCCAACATTGGTGCCACGGGTATTTATTCCTTTTATCGGAGAAGAAAAAAATGCCAGAAGAACCTCATAAATCACAGTATAAATGCTACTATTTGAAAGATCTGGGTTAGAAATTACTTGAACTTCCATGAGTTTCACATGTCAGGGGTGTGGGTGATTTAGGATAGTGATTATTCAAGACACAGGGTGTGATTGGACTTTTAGGATTTGGAAGGATTACACATGCTTGTCAAGTGGGTGTTTAATCTGTCTTCTGTTATAACTTCAGTTTGTAAATGTTGAAACTATAAATCATCACACCCTTGGTCCATGGCATAGGACAAACTGTGCTGATTTCCTCCCACCTCAGCTTAGATTAACTGCTTTTCTCCAGTGCTGTTAATGCCCTCCAAATTATGACTTTTCCTTTTTTAGCCCACACTGTTGTGTGCACACACACATGCAGGCAGGCATGTGTTTCATAACAGGTTTTTGTGCTTGTGACTCAGAGTTGAACTATTAAACCATAACACATGGCTGACATCTGGAATTCTCTCAGACGTTTTTGTCATTTGAATATTGGTAGCCATGGTTTGCAACTCTCCTTCAAAATGTAACTTTCTTTATTCTCAGCTCATAAAAACAGAGCTAGAAGATTTTACTGAGCCTGTTGGTGTCACTTGATCAATATATATAAAATATTTTGTCCAAGCCTGCTTTAAAGGCACATGTGTTCAGAAAGTTTGGCAGAAAGATCTTACTAAAGAAAGCCTCTGCTTCATCTTTTGGTTTAAAATGATTGAATACCATGAGAATATTCAGAAAAATAATTGTTTTTGCACAGCAAGAGCCTGTGGTTGCTAAGAGTCACAAGCAGTCACCTGCTAGCAAGCAAAATGGGGTAAGATTTGCAAATGGATTGGCTTGGTGTTTGAATATAATTATTTACATTAGTTCCTCCAAATGAATGCCACTTACTTGGCTGGTTTTAGAGGAAGATTAAAATATGCCAGTATTTGCTGTAATGTGGAACACTTTGTCTTACCTGTGTTTCACAGGGTGTTGTGTGCTATTCCCAGGGCTGTTTGCCGTGAGCTAGTACAGTCCTGCAGAGATTAGGATTTTGCATTCTTCTTTAAATATTGTGGGGTTGCCACTCAGAGTGCTGTAATTAAGGATGTGTTAAATTTCACAATGATACCAAGGATGTAAAGAAAACTTCTGTCTATCTGTGACTGTGATGAGTGTCAAGCAAAAGGGGTGAGGTGGGGAAGTTGTTCCTGGCTTTGACTCAGAAAATCTTCTACTCTTATTTTTCAATCCAGCTCTACAAGTACATTTTTAAATTTGAGGATTGTCTGGTTTTCCACTGACATTGAGAAGGATGTAACACTGCTTCAGGAAGAGAGGAGGAGCATTGTCTGAATCCTATGCTGTCCCCTCTCAGAGTAAATATAGGATGTCTTCAAGGCACTTGTGAGTGAGTGGCTGCAAAAGAGGGGTGACTACCACTAAATTAAAGAGGGTGATCATGGAAGTTTCTGAGAGATGGATATATGAGGGTTTGTTACAGAGGCTTTCTAGTCTTTGGCTATCAGAGCAAAAAGTGGCAGTGGTGGTACAGCACTGTGATGTCTTTGAAGGCATGCATGTTGTAGCAGTGAATTAATGTCATTTGGTGCAGGTTTTTCATGTGGTTCACTGCAAGGCCTCTCCGATTCAGCAGGGAAGGCTTCACCTGCAGCACTCGGTCTACAGCACAGAACTGACACGTATGGCTGACTCTGGTGATCACTTGTCTGTGTGCCTGAGCCGCCAACTTTCCATGCATGTATTTTTTGCAAATCTCTTTTTAGCTGTTGTGTTTCAGACCTGGTCATGTTTGTTCTGTTCACGGTAGCTGAGTAAAATTCTCATGTCAGTGGTTCAGAAAATAATTTGTGCTCTGGCTCAAACAGTCAGGTCTCTGACTGTTGCTGCCTTTTAGATAATAACACCATACCAAAGGAGTCTCATTGTGACAGGCTGTGACCCTTAAACACATGATGGCTGGAAGAGCATTCTTCCCAGGGTATTTCATCCTCACAGCTGCACTTTCCCGCTGACTGGACAAGTGAGTACATTACTGTACTCACCTGTCATGATTAAAGTGGAGTCCTTTGAACTCCTACAGACTGGTTTCTTCATCAAAAGCCTCTGGTGCTGATGTGGCGCTGAACTGTATGTATCCTTGCAACAAGGTTTTTCAGTGCACATGGATACATATGCACAGATTCACTAAAGCTGACTCATATCTGACCAGCCTGATTGCCTTCTACGTTGAAACAACTACCTGGATGGATGAGCGGAGAGCAGTGGATATTGTCTACCTCAGCTTCAGCCAAGGCTTTGGCAGTTTCTCTCACAACATCCTCACAGACAAACTCAGGGATGTGGACTGGATGAGTGGACAGTGAGATGGATTGAGAACTGGCTGAACAACAGATCCCAGAGGGTCAAAATCAGTGGCACAGGGTCCCATTGGAGGCCTGTCCCTAGGGGTGTCTCCCAGGGTTCAATGCTTAACTGTTTAACTTGTTCATTCATGACTTGGATGAAGGGGCATAAGCCTCCTCAGCAAGTTCACCAAGGACACAGACATGGGAGGAATGGCCAGCACCCCAGTGCCGTGCAACCCTTCAGAAGGACCT
>VWZW01004569.1:0-50076 GCA_013397115.1 Edolisoma coerulescens
TGTCCTGTCACTTCTTGCTCTTGCAGAGTCCCTCTCGAGCCTTTCTTTCTGCCCCCACTACATGAATTCTGGGGAGCCCGAATGTTTTAAACGTGCTGAGTACAGGGCTCAGGGTGATGGCCAGGGGTGAGTTTTCCTGGCTGGCTGAGTCATTGCCTAAACTGAAGGTTCATGTTTATTCTGGAATGCTGGAGGGGGCTGCAGAGTCCGGAGCTCCCGCTCCGTTTGGACGGCACAGCCCTGGCTCACAGGAGGCTGCAGCCCATCCCGAGCTCATTTTCCCCGGCCTTGCTGGTTTTATGCTGTTAAGCTACAAGTGTTCCATGTCCCAGTACCAGCAGCACGGAGAGCAGCGGTTTGCCAGGACGGATGAGCCGATTCTCTGGGATATAATTAAAGTGCTGACAAGCTCAGACACAAGACACATAATAAATTAGTTATAGGACCTGAGTAAGAAGGATGAACTCTGCCGCAAAGGCAATTAGACAGAATTTCAGCCTTGGGACCACTTCCACACATTCTTGTGTGTTGGGAAATCACATATAAATTTTATGTGTCTTTATCAAAACTGAGAAATTGTTAACATAATATTAACATAAACAGATATAAATTTTTAAGTCCAAGTGAAATCTAGGAAGGTTTTTGCAATAGCACCTGGTTTTGATGGTGTTGTCATTCTTCTGGCTTTAGAAACAAAGCAGCAAGTATGGAAATGCTCTTAATCTGCTCCTATATAGAACAACTGGACTTTTAATTACTGAACTGATATTTAAACCACTCAGCAATCTGCTATTAAAAACCTACCAGACCTGGGTTTCACAAGGTTGCTTCTTCAGAGGTGATAAACATGCTGGCTGTATTCAAGTGGTTTTCAAGCCTTGCAATCACCACAGGAGCTATTTTAAATGCTGTATTTGCTGGTTTCCCCATTTTGCTATTTGCTCTTATTTTAATTTTTTCTGTGTTTTTCATCCCTTCTGGCCACATTCAGCTTGTATTTAGCAGATCCGTTTGTTTATGTTGGAGGATGAATTTACTCATACAAGCCAGACAAATGACTGGATTTTTATATTTTCTGTTTTAAAATCCATTTCATGGCAGGTGGAGAGGGCTGGGCAGGGTCTTAGAAGAGCTGCTGACCCTTAAAGAATAGTTATCATTTCTCTAGCAATAACTCGCCAATGTCTTCTGAAAGGAATTGCCTACTGTGCTTCAAATAACGAGGGACATTGTTATATTTGCTTTCATATAGGCTGCTGAACAGCTAAGGTACCAAATAATTTATTTTTTTCTTATTATACAAGGACTAGAGCCATTTTCCCTGTTGGCTTGCACTGCAGTTCAGCTTGGTTATTAGTGTTAAAGTAAAGAAGCTATGTAAATTTTAGACCTAAAAGAGCAAGAATTGAAGACGTGTCAAGAATAGAAGTATTTAATGTTTGATAGTGTCACTAAAATGCACCAATGTCTAGGGGAAAGAAGGTGATGATGGAACTGCCATGCTGTGAACATCATCCATGGGCAGAATCTTAACCAGGAGTCGGGGGCAAGTGGCTATTGAAAATTAAATGTACCATTGGATCTTCTGTGTCAGAGCAGATGGGGCGCCAGCTTCTCAAATCCCAGCCACATAATTTACAAGCCAAGCAAAAGTGTAAGTGGCAGAAGAAGATTCAAGGTGGGGAAAGACAATATCAAACACAAAGCACTTATCTGTAAACCTGAGCAGTGCACAATTTGACTGAGGAAAAACAATGATGTAATCAAAATTAAATGGAGTCCAGGACATTATTAGGATTAACATCTCCATTGATTAAATGAGTTGCTGACAGCAGCAGCAGTGTTGCTGGGCTATCAGTCTTTTGCTCTTGCTTGATGTTTCAAAAGAAAATGATGGATATCACCAAGATTTTTGCCTTTATTTGTATGATGTAAGAGATTCTGTTTGATGGATTTCAGATCCATCAGATCCTTCTAGTTTAGTAGGATCCTGAGCACATCAAAATATTTACCTCTTATCTTAATTGGAGGCAAGTTTAATTTGTTTCTTCTACTGTGTTTCCAAAAGCAAGGGCTTGTCTACTTGCACTTTGAACTAAATTAACAAAAATCTATTTTGATTTATTGTGACAATTATTTCAGTGCAAGCCTGCACATACGTATCTTCTTTGGCCATAGTATCTTAAAACCGACTTAATCCTAGTGAGTGTGTAGATGAGCTTTAGTTGCCATTCTCCACAGTGCTTTTGCAATGCTCCATGTTTTCCATGCATTTGGAAGGCAGTGCAGCTGGACACTTGGCTGTCGCTCGCCTTTCAGGAAGTCATCTTCTGCTCTGTGCCTGGCACAACCATCCTTCTTTTGGTGCCAAAGCGGAGGCAGCGGCCGTGCAGCTTCGTCCTGGCACAGGGCACAGATTGTCACTGACCTCTTGTGGAATCCAGCAATTGCCATGGAGCTGGGCCAGTCAGACAAGGGCACGCTCCATTCCCTTTGGCCCTGGCCCTTCCGAGCCATTCTAAAATCTCTTGGAAAGAAAATGTTCAGCTGAAAATGAAGATAGGTATGGCTGCCTCTGATTTGGCCAGGCTTCCCACCTTTCCAGTATGGCAAGTGCCCTGTGAGCCTTAGCAATTAGAAGAAATCAGGATTTACTGAAGTTGGTACTGACGGCCACAGCTCAGTTTGGGAGTGCCTGAGTATCCTTAGGGGAGTCTGCTGAAGGATACCTGCCTAGCTGCTGGGAAGTGACAGCATCCTCACAGATGTCAGTGTGCTGCAGAAAGTCTCTGGGTAATGCTTCCTACTCACTTTCCATAATGTATCAATGTCGCTTGTGTTCTGTGCTGCAGGATGATGAGAGCCTTGTCCAAATTGCTACTGCTTTTCCTGGCTCAGGTGGAGGCTGTGGTCACAGGGTTCATGAGAAGTATGAAAATGGGTTTCTACATGAGCCGAGTCCCTAGATTGGCAGGTTTCAGTGCGTGGAAATGTCACCTGTCTAATGGAAGTTAGAGGTGTGCTAAACAGGTAGAAATTACAGCCTTATGTATGTATGTTCCCCAAAGACTAAGGCAGATTTGGAGTTAGATCCTGTGTTCCTGACCACTCAAGCACTGGGTCACTGCTTCCTCTCTCTTGTAATATCATTCACAGCCTTCTTACCAATGCCTAATTCTCCTGCTCTTCCATTCTTGCCCATTAGAGTCCCATCTTTAAAATCCACCTTCCCAGAGAAGGCTGTCTGGCAGAGACGGTCAGAGGACTCAGGCCACCCTTCCCTCAGTCTCCCTCCTTCCTGTTAAGTACCTGTTACAGAAATATTCCCTCTGAGGGGTGCTCTGTGTGAGGCTCCTGCAGCCTGCCAGCCCTGTGGGACAAGCAGCCAGGCGACACGTGCACAGTGCCTCTTGTTCCCAAGGCTGAGGAGCTGGTGGTGTCGTGCCTAATGCTCTGAACCGCTTTGCCTTGCTGAGGCTACAAGCTGCTCTTTTGTCCAGAGACCTCAAAAGCCGGGCGGGAAGCAAAAATGTGTTTCCAAAGATAGGAACGTGGCATCACTAGAGGGCATTCCATGCCTCATCCCAGCCACAGCCCACAGAGATGCAGGGTCAGTGGAGGGGCAGCCCAGTGGGGTCCCTCAGCTCTGTTCTGCTCCCTGGGCTTTGTTGCTGGAGGTTTTCTACAGATAAAACTGATTGATAAGGGTGTGGATTTTCCTTATAAATTACTCATATGTTACAGTCTGCACTGTAGATGTTGTTGTGTTACAGACTGTTTCTGTTTCTCTTCAGGAACAGTTGTGAGTGTAATTTTTCAGTCTTATACCAATGAAAATAGATCTGTGTCCATGTACACATGTGTAGGAGGGCAGGACTGTTACCATTTTAACTGGACTAGAATAAATAAAGCAATACAATATTTGGTCTATACAAAAGATTACATGGAATAAAAGCAGCCAGATCAGCAGGAGTTTTCTCCTCTGCGTTTACTCAGTTTACTAAAACTGAAAAGGGTGGAATTTTTAAGTCGAGGAGAACCCTTTCTGATTCCAGCTTTCAGTGGAAGCAGTCAGGACCCTGCCACTGCATCCTGAGCACAGAGGTCTCAAGAACTGTGGCAAAGAACACAGCGAAATGTTCGAAGTGGAACACTTAGGAAAAGCCCAACCAAAAATAGATACCAGTAATGCAGCAAGAGGGAAGGGGGAGGGTGAAGACAGCTTCATTTTACGAACGTCTTTGTTGAGACAGTAACTGGATACAGAAATCCAAGTCACAGTGGGATTCCAAGAGCGCACATCTGCCGCCCAGCCCTCGTGGTTCCCAGAGCGGTGGCGTTTAGCTGAGATCTTTAGAAGGGGCTTCTATGGTTCTGCCTGTGAAGGCAGATTTTAAGGTTCACTTTTGGGTGCCCTGAAGGAAATGAATGTCTGTTTGCTGATATTGAGCAGACCATGCTCCAATGCGGACCTATTTCCACACCTCATTGTTCTAAAAGAGAAATACTAAATTAACTTTTACCAATAACTTCAGTAAGGCCTGCTCTACAAAGAACCTGAGTCCAGCTCTGGCTCCAGGGAGACAGCCAGGTGGGGCCACTGCCTGTTAGTTGCAAAAATAGAGGATCTTCAGCAGAAATTCATGGAACAACCTACTTTACGTGTCCCACAGAAGCCCAGGAAAAACCTACCCCTCAGCTGGTGTTAGATGGGAATCCAATACTTGAGTAACCTGCCAGTGGGAAACCATTAATGCTGCTGTTTTGGGCTCTTCAGAATTTCTTTGCTGTAAATCCCCACAAAGCCTAATTCTTTCATACCACATAACCCTGTGTTATCATGCCACGGTTTCTCTTAAGTACAAGTTTGCTTTTAAAAAAATTAGCCTAACAGGAAGACTTTTTCCCAATAGTCATACGAGGATATCTATGTCAAATAAATTGCAGCAGGCAAACGTTTTCATGTGAAGTTTTGCACAGGTTTGGTTCTCACGCGAAGCCTCACCACAACCACATTTGCTTTCTTTCTGTTCTGTCTTTTCCACCTTTACATAATGGTCAGAGGGCTGTACAGAAGGAACTCAGAGAACTTTCCCATCCTGTTCATTGACTCCATATCTGTGTGTACCCTCCCTCATGGACCCTCACGTTCTTCGGGGCTTCTCTGCAGCATCTCCTATCCACAAACAGGGGCCACCTCCAGCTTTGCATGGATTTTCCAGTCTTGGGATCCCTTGCTTTTGCATCCTCTGCTATGCTGTTCTCCAGATCATACAGATCAACTCCATTTATTTCTAGAGCCACAGCAAGCCCTAGCAAAGGCAAAGGCTGGAGCTTTGTGGCACTTCTTGGCAGGAAAATCTTTACATAAAGACCATTAGGGCAGCACCAGCTGAGCTTCTCCCTTAACAACTTGCAGAAGCTGATTGAAACAGAATGTACTTGTGCTTAGCTGTTTTTTTTTTAAATACGTATTTTGAGAGTAAAGTTTAGTGCCTGCACACACACACTCACTACTGAATTATTTTAAAATAGGAACAGAAAAAACCCAGATGAGCATAGAGATCAAAGAGATACTAAAGAAGGGATAAATATCTTTCTGTTCTGTTTGATTTTGAATTCAAGGAAGAGCAGGCAATGCCTAGATTCAGAAAAATGAGTGTTGTTTTCTAACCCAGTGTTAAAGGTCTGAAGCCTAAACCTGATTCTGGGAGAATTTAAAAATACAAAGGGGAGCAAAGTGCTCACGTTTTCAAGTCAGTAGGATTTGAGTTCCGTTCTCACTTGTGCCTCTGGAAGTCTCCTTCTCCATGTTTGTAGCAGCAGTAAAATTCTAGGAAAAGCTTGGGGGACTCACAGGGATTATTAGACAAGGATACTTCTGGAGCAGCACTGGCACTACACATTCTGTCACACATCTGTTCCTATCCCCAGGTTAACAGAAATATGTGTAAATGTGAAACCTGAGATGCGGGTGTATCCTGCATCCAGAGGTATTTTGTCTTTAATGAAATAATTTTTTTTTAATCTTGTTACATGCTTTCCCACTTTATGGATATGGGAAGTGATAGGCAAAAATTTGGTGGTTCCTTAGCAGACTTCTTGGATAGAAAGACATCTAAGTCATTTGCACAGGCCAGAGCTCAGGCATGCTCTACATCTGTTTTGTGCCTGGAGAAGTGTTATGTTTCTTAGATTCCATGTGTCAGTGGTGAGATTTCTTTCTTCTCCGACAATTTAACATTACAGGTGAGTGTATTCAGAGCCAGGATTTCCTGCAAGTTATCTGTGTAGTCCTGTGTGCCTGAGTGGGGACACCACCACAATAAGGCCCTGGAAGGCATTTGAAACAAAGGCCTTGTGTAAATGACTGTACAAGCCAGTACATCCCATTAGAGCCAAAAAAACCAGATTACAACATGTTCTGGTGGAGTGGCAAAGGCCCTGGAGAAATCAAGTGCTTCCCTGCTTGGATGGTGGAAGGCCAAACCCAGGGAATATGTAATAACTGACACAGCAACAAGCAGTTTGGGATAATAAACATGTCCTGCTGTCCGGACACTTCATATGCACAGGGCACCAAAAGGGTTAAAGGGAGCTGTTCTCAGCAGTGTTTGGCCTGGCTGAGGATTAGAGCTTATTTTAGCTGCTCCTCCTAAACATAGCAAAGGTCACGAGGGACCAGGCTTTGTTGCTGAGTCTTATTGGCCTTGTTCCTTGTAGGGGTTTTGCAGGAGGACAGGATTGTCTCACTTACAAGGATAATAGATGACAAGGCCGGTGCTGATTAACCTCATTTTAATTGATAATTAATTTTAAACCCTATTTACTTTCCCTGGAACAGCTGAGACTTCAAGGGAATCGCAACAGAGGTGAACAAGAGCTGAAATCTCCCCCAAGGAAATGATACAGGCAGGAAGGAGAAAAGACAAAGCTAGATGTGTATTTAGATTGTCAGTTTGGATCTTCAATAAATGTATTGCTTCTGCAAATCGAGGCCTCTCGCCTTGTGCTTGCTATCGTGTTTGCTTCCTCTGCAAAGGCATCCCGCTCTAGTCATGCAGAGATGTCTACACCCCAAAATCTGGGTCCTGCTTGCCAGTTAGTCTTCTTTTTGCTTTATTAGAACTCCTTTTGCCTCATTTCTGAGCCTGGCAACTTGGTAGAGTGGCCTGCTGACCATGTGGGAGCATGGCTTCCTTTTGTACTTGAAGTATATGTGATGCTCCACAGTTTTTCAGTAGTGAAAGCTTGAGAATGTGTGTAAAAGGTCATTTTTATTCACAACCCAACTGTTTGCACATTCTGGACTTCATTCTGCAAATCAGAGCCTTTGGGGATTAACAGCTGCATTAAGTTTTCTAGCAGCACATTCCTGCAGGAGCTTTCCTTATCATAGTTAAAATCTGAAAGCCACAATGTCTGCAGTCTGCCCTTCACAGCACTGCCTGGAGAGGGCTCACAAATCATTCTACAACATTAAGGAGTTAATTCCTTGAACACCTTTGAGATGTGTGTCATCCTTATGGAACAGGCTGATAAAATGGAAGTCTGAGTAATTTATTCAGGGTCGCATAACATCTATGGCAGAGGCAGCAACTCCTCCTGGCACTCAGAGCTGCTCTGAACTTATTTCCAGGACAACGTTCCAACATGAGCTGCATTCTGAATTACATTTTATATCAAGATTGCAGTTCATCCCTCTGTAGCAGTTATGGCATTGCAGAATCTCTGCTCGGGGGAATTACCAACACCATTTACTTGGTTATGTTTGTAGCTTATTCAGTACCCTCGTTCTCCATCGTAGAGCTGTTTAAAATAATGCAGATAATTTAGTCTGAATTTACATAATCTCACTTGATAGGTATAATCAAGGTCTATTCTCACAGTAATATTCTGAGGTATTCACACACCCTGAATACGAAATGCCACCTGTGACATCTCCCCTGCCTTTACTGAGCAGAGCACCTCTCTGCTGAGCAGAGTACTTCTCACTCAGGCGACATGAAAAACCGCCACTCTTCTGAGTCCTGACCTGAGTTCCCAGAGTGATTGAGGTCTTAGACTGGACAGTTCTAGACGATGTGTTTGAGCCCAAACTTCATGAGTCCTTTGCATCTGTCACACCACATAAAATGGGGATATTTTCCTGCTGTCAGCTCTTACGGTAAAGCTCAGCGTTTGTTGATAGAGGACACTGGGATATATGCACAGAAGGAATGTGGAAATTCTATTAATGAGGACAATTTAGTTTTAATAGCTGCTATGTGAGCTCTGGATCTGCTCAGGCAGAGACAAGTTATTAAAGGTGATAGTACAATGGTGATTAGAGCAAGCCCCTGGCTACAATCTTTCCTGCATTTAAAGTCATTTCAAGCATCAGGATCTCACTGTTACAACTGGCAGCACAGGTGGTTTACCTGCTTGCTTCCACACGTGTTGGATTTCCCCAAGCTACACCTTCCATGGGGGTTTTCATAAGCTTTTCTTTCCTTCCTTTGCCCCCACCCCTTTGCACTGGAAGGAGAAAGATATTTCCCCTTTGCTTTCTTCCTAAAGGCTGCAATGTATTTTTAGCTGCTCAGGATGTCTCCAAATAACGCAGTGACTCTGAACTTGCATTGTCAGCCTTCCCTGTAAAGCCCCTCCTGGGAGGTTTATGGCTCACTCTCCACAGCTTTGCTGATGCAGCGTGTAATGTTTATACCTGCAATCAAGCATTGGCTGAGCTGCAGCCCAGTGCTGGCAGCTCTTTCTTTCTCCCTCTGCCCCCCCCTCTTCCCTTGCAACTCCCCTCTGGTGATACTGGATTGATAAAGTGCATACAGTGGTGATTGCCTGTATAAAAGTAAAAAAAAAAAGGCATTACTCAATAGCCAGAAAAACTTGTATGTGCTCTGCCCAGCGTGGATGAGATGGACTTGGGGGTCTATATTTCTTTTTCTAGATGATTTATAACGCCTTCCTCCCCTGCACTGCTGTTTTCCAAGCCATTTAATGGATTCTGAGATTTACCAGATAAGAGGTTCAGCTACAGTTTAGAAACTATTTTTCTTTTAAACAGAACACAAAGGTTAGTTTCTTTTNATCTTTTCCCCGAAGTATCTCATGGCCTGCGATTGTCTCAGAACTTCTTATCAGAATTTTTACCGACCAATGAAACTACCTTGAAAAAGCACCTTTGAAACAGGGGCCTCATCTACACGGGAAAGTGAGCCTGATTCAACCGGAGCAGGATTCTAAAATAACTTACTTAAGCATTCACAATGCATTCAACTTTATTTCAATTTAAGAGGGTCTTACTCATCCTTAGCTTTGGTTTACTGTGCATTCCCAGTCCATGTTAGCTAAACCAAAAGAAACATATCTTACAGGCTTTTGCCAGCATTTGACTAAATGGGTTTGAAGTCATTCTTTACTTAAATCAGTGCAGCTGTGGTTGAAAATAAGGCCAAATGCATTCAGTTAATCATGAAGACAGTGCCAACAAAATGCATGAAAAAAGGCATCATGCACAATTTTCATGATTAATGTATCTACACGTTCTCTGTTACAGGCACAGAGGTGCAAGAGGAGTTGAGTCTTGAATGCCATGGAATTAAGGATGTCACTGTTGTGTGCATTTGTGTTTATTTTAAGTCTCCCTGAAGTGAAGAGCACTTTGTACGTCACAGTTTGCCTATGCTCAATCTAAGGAAATTATAGATACCATGCAGCTGTACATTTGGGAGTCTTCCTCCCTTTTTCTTTCTGGGGTATAGTGTAGCATCTAAAAATCAGGTTCTGCTGGTAGGTGTATCTTGTGATGTTTGAGCATGGATTTTCACTTGAAAACCTACTTCAGGACTATATGAATCTCTTTCAAGGTCTCAAGAACCTCTTCCGACCACCCTGTGATCCCACCCAGATCCCCTCTGGAAGCGTCTCACTCTGTGTAACTCCCACCTATCAATGGAGTTCACTGTGTAGTTAAAAGCTGCTCCAAACTGAGCTCATTTTGTTCATTTATCCTTGAGGATTCTTGCTTAATTAAAATGGGCCTGAGGGAAGTATGACTATCTTAATTTATCTTTTACCAGAGAAAATGTTTGAAGGCCATGATTTGATGCAGATCCAGACTTACTCATATTAACAGAAGGTACTTTTGCTTACCCAACTTTTTTTTAGGCCTATCTGGGACTCTTTTGCTCCTTCATTGAATTTACAAAGTAGCAGCAGAGGTGCTGAATTGAAGAGGCATCACTGGAAACACTGCAAGGGGAAAAAGTAGTTAAGTGTATCTTTGTGATAGAACTCGATCAGACTTCTGTTTTTATGCTTCCAAGTCAATATAGACCTTAAATAGACATACAAAGAAGGGGTTTGACCCTTATCTACTCAGAGCAGTTTGTGCCTTATCTCTGACTTGGGCTTCCACTCTACAGTCAGCCTCCAGCTTCTCAAGTTTCCATTTATTATTTATTGCAATAACTCAACTGAAATATGAATTTCATCTATGAATTCTTTACTTCCTTGGCTCTAAGTCCTGTTATTCAGCTGTTCCTACCTGGGATAGGTGGTTAAAAGGTTGCTACTTCGTAAGTGTGGCAAATGTCTGCTACATGCCTATTTCCTTCTACATTTTACCCCCCTGGAAAGTAAAACTACCAACAGCCATGTGAGACTTGGCCACCAAACCCCATCATCCACTTGGGATCTAAGTAGGGCTCAGAATAATCTTTACCCAAGAGAGAAAATATTATTATGTGGTTTCTTCAATTAGAGTTTAGTATTGTGCTCTTTCCTAGTAGTGCTGAAGCAATTGTTCTTTGCTGAAGTTGCTTTCCAGCATGGTGAGTGTTGTTTATCAGTTGCTGTATTTTAAATATGTGAAGGACAGACATATGGTTTTAGTTCAGAAATGCTTGTTAAAAGCTTCCTTCTAATCTAAGGTTAAATAGAGAGTTCAGTGTATGTGTGTCTTAGAACAAGCTCTAACAACCGTGAAAATGAAATAACTATTTCTCCAACAGACTTTTGGGCAAAATTCGCTTTCTAAAGCACATAAATAAGCTGGTAGGTTGCTTTCTTACTTATCAGCCTCAGAATAATCAATTAGTAACTTATACTTCTGTGTTTGAACAGCGAGGCCTTGAAGAAGAAAGAACTCTTCTCTCCCCAAAATGTTACTTTCAGGTAAGAGAGAGCTGTCATAAAGCAACTTCTCTTTTGTTCACATTTTCAAACAATTACTTTTTTTTTTTTCATTTGTCCCTATTCCATCTCTCAGTAATATGACCTATTTATCTTGAGACATATTTTAATTACAGTAAGATTTGTGCCTAATGCTGTGTAGCTTCCTCAGAGTTGACAAATTTGGAGAGAAGCTTCAAGGTGAATCACGTTGCAGGTCATCACTTTGAATTTGCCATCGGGGAATGAAGGGAATGTGCTGTCTAGGTAGAGCCTGTCTCAAATACTCTGTGGGTGCATCAGGAAGTTTTGAAAACCTTTCCAAGCAGTGACTGCACAGCCAGAGATGTTTTGTTGTGAGGAGCCAGGGTATGGGCAAAATGTCAAAGGTGTGGCTTGCTCTGCCCTCCTCGCCTTCAAGCACTGAAGCTTCATTATGTGACTCAGGAGCTACATGTGTTGCTGTTCACATCAAAGCTGCTCACAAAAACCACACAGCACTGACTCCAGCTCCCAGTTCCTGGCAAACTCACTGTCAGCTCGTGCACGAGACTCTTCCGAAGTGAACCTTCTTTTTTTTGAGTTAGGAAGTGCTGTACAAGAATCCAGAAATTTTGGTCTAAAACGACAAGAAGAAAAGATGCTTCCAAAGAGGGATCCTTTGAAACTCTGGCTTTGTAGAAGTAAGAGTAGAAATGTCAGCTGTAGGAACCTAAATTAAGTTTAATCCCATCCATGTATCTGACAGGACACACTTTGAGGTGCTGTGTGGAAGAGTGTCCCACACCAGCAGCTCTGTTCTTGCTTCCATCAGCCTTCAATCAGCTAACCCAGCAGAATCTGTGGCTCTCAAAGAAATTCACGCACTTATCTTCTGTGTGTGGGTGCAAAAAGTAAAATGTAGGCAAATAGTGAGATAGCTTGTTGCCATCCTGCCCCTATTTTGAAACAACATGGACACGTTGCTCAGTGCCAAGACTCACTTCCTTCCCAGGATTTGCCTGTAACAAAATACAGAGTGAAAAACAAACCCCTCTTACAACACAGGTGCTGGTGGCACGATACCACGTGGTGATCCGGATTCCATGGACTCCCTCTGTGCAGACCGGCCACCTGAAAGTGGAGGAAGAAATCCTTAAACCAATGGCAACCATCACAAAGCTGATTGATCTGGCAAATTGCAGCCTCAGCAGAGACTGGCCACATCTCCACATATCTCCCACTTCTCTGATTTCTTCTTAAAAAAAATATTCAAAAGTGTGTGTATTTCTGGAGGGCTATTCAAGAGGCCGTCAGGGAATCAAGTTAAATAATGTTTTTATTGTGTTTTCTTCTGTAGTTTTATGAGTGTTTATGTGTGGGCTTGGCTAAGAGATGTGAGGTCAGATAATACATTCAAAGTACTGTAAATGCAAAGCTTTGTACTGAAAACCACGAGTGACTCCAGATTTTTCTCACTGTTTTTACAGACAATCTACTCACAATCCTACCTGCAGTGTTTTGAGAACTAAGTTGGCGCAGACATTGTTCTGAAGAGAACCTGAAAAAACAAAATGCTTATCTCAAATTTTACGTTTCAGACCCTGCCCTGACTCCACACACAGTGAATAAGCTTGCAAAACCATATCATAGGTGCCACATTTTGGATTTGGGTTCCCAAGATACTTGAACACAGTAAGGACAAAGCCCATTAATCCAAAGATAGCACAGTGTTACAACAAAACAGAGCTGAGCTGTAATCCTGAAGATTATAGTTTCAGGAGAAAGATTTAATGTCACCTCAGGCTGGTTGCTTTTTTTTTTTTCTTGGTTCTGTTTTGTTTTCAGGCAAACTTCAAAGTGCCTCATTAGATGCCTTCAGAAGTCATGAAGATGAAATGAATAAGAAGCGATTCAGGCAAATTGTTGACTCTGGAGAAGGGTTTTAAAAAACAACAACACAAAAGCAAAACCCCTAGGGATAACTGTAATTGCATATCTGAAGAGTATTTCAGCGCTGGTCTGCCAGCCCCACTTAGCTCAGGCACCTTTTCCTCATCCTGAGAAGGGCTGATCCTTTTTGTCCTGGCTTCTCAAACATCAGACTAAATTTTCCTTGACCGTCTAAATTTCCCTTGACTGTGTCATAGCGATTGAGCCTCACAGACTTCCTGTGGGGAATTCTTTGTGCTACAGAGTAGATGTGCTGAGGAGAGAGATATTCAATATCTGTTTTTTAAAGTGTGTAGCAATCCAGACAATTTGATAGCTGTGGAGGAAAAAGGATTTTTTTTTTTCTAATTTATAGTTGTTAGTTTAAGGATGCTGGGATAGGGTGAGAGAAATTAAAGGAGCAGGAAAGAGATCCTCAGTGATGGATGGTTTCCATAATGTGAGGAGGTAAATGCTTCGGTCACGCTGAGCAGTGAGCACTGTCCCTCAGAGCCCGCGCTTTGGTGTCTCAGGTTCAGCCCAGCCCAGCCCTCCCTGGCACACCCATTCCTTTGTACCCCGGAGCGCCTCGCAGCGAGGCTCCGCTGCATGACCCAGCTGCTTGGGGCAAGCGTGGGCAGATGCTCGCGGAGTCAGCGGGGAAGGCCTGGCTGCCCTGCCAGCTGCCGGCTCGGGAGCACGGGCCGGGGAGGGGTTCCCAGGCCAGGCTCTGCGGGACGCGGCCGTTTGCAGCACCCGAGAGCTGCTCCAGGGAACTTCGGGGTGATGCTGAGCTCGCTGGAGTGGGGATGGGAACACCAAGGGTTGGGCGGGATGTGCTTCGTGGCTCTTACTGGCGTTTCCTGACTTGGTGGGTCCCTCCCAAAGGAGTGAGCAGGGGAGCGCTGGACATAAGAGGGCAGATGAGCTCCTTTCCTTGTCTGGGTCCCACTGGCACCCACCTGCACTTCTCCTTCCTGACCACCCTGTTACTGCGGTGAGAGGCCCCCACTTTCCTTTCACATCTGCTGCCTTTGAGTCTTTGAAACAGAACAAGCGCAAGAAAAGTAGGAAAGCTGAAAAAGCTGTTTTAATTGTGGGGTTTTTTTCCTTTTTTCCCCTAGTGCAGCACCTTTGTCATATGTACGGGGACCATGTGAAACAACATTGGCTGAGAGCAGAAGTTCTGCACATCACACACATACAAGCTTTTCTAAACTTCATTTTTTTAGTAGAAAACTAATTGTACTGCAGTCACAACGGTCCATGAGAATAAAAAAAAAGGCAAGATTAGGAGGGGGAGGATAATACCTTTTATTTTGCTGACTGGCACTGTTGCAAAAATCCAGACGTGCTTTCAGTCTCGGACCCTTTTCTAGGTCTCTCCCTCCTGCCCGTGATCGTGGGTGAAGCTGGAGTGCCACTACCGGCGGCAGCCAGACGGTGCTGCTCTGGCCCTGGGATTATAGGGGAAAGTGCAGGAGAGAAACCAGTGGAAAACAGGCGCCAGGGAGAGAACAATTTGTTCCAAAACATTTGCTTTGTAACAGGGTCATCTATAAATTCTGGGATTTCCTGTTTGCTGAATGGCAGGCTTTCTCTTTTCAGGTTACAGACTGGAATAATTTTATTACAGCTCACTGTAAGCTTCTTTCCTTTCCAAGCTCAGATTTGCAGCCTTTGCACAGAAATTTCCCAGCTTTCTTGGGATTTTAAGTTGTGTCTTTCAGCGTTGTGCTCTAGACCTGTGCTTTAATTTCCTTTGGGCTTTGGAAGTGGTGAGATCATGGTAGTTTTAGGGGAAAAGTATTAGACAGATTAATGGGCTCTTTGCATGCTGATGTATGTTTTCTCTGGATACTGGGAAAGCAAAACTTAATTAAAGAAAACTGGAAAATAATAGTAATTTTAACTACAAGGAGCCTGATCCTGCATCTTGTGAATTCATCAACTTGACTGGGAGTTGTCAGTGTTCAGGAAATGCAGGGTTTGGGCTACAGCTGCTCAGGATGTTGCTCAGGTTTTTTAACATTTTGTTTCAGAAAACAGCCGTTAATGGGTTGTCTTTGTCAAGAATGCAGTTAGGAAACCCTGTCAGGGTAGCCCCTCAGGTCAGACCCTTCTTGCTAAAACAAGAGAGACCTGTCCCAGAATATTACCTGATGATGATGTAGCCTCGTGCTGGGAGAACTCACCTGTGCTGGTAAAGATCTCGGTCAGGTCACCGTCTGAAACAGCCAGTGACAATTTTCCACATGAGTGCCTTGAGTACCTGGGTATCTTAGTCCCTTTCTGTGTCATGGAAAGAGTGGGAAACAATGAAAAAATGGATCCTTTGAGAGCTTTTGATGAACGAGGAGAGGAAGAGAAAGGTAATTGCAAGCTTTGTGAGGTAAGAGAAGTGTTCTGCGCTGCAGCAGGAGGTGCTCTTTGGGATCAGCTCCCAGTGCCGAGGTCTTTGGCCAGAGCTTTGTCAGTGGCTGTGCTGCATGGGACTGCAAACAGCCAGGGAGGGAGCCCTGTCTGCCTGGGAGCCTTCGCTGATTACACTTATAATGAGAGAAGATTAATTTTTTGTAACTGGGGAGCAAATCTGCTAACTCAGCTTGAATTTTTATTAATGGGAGAAAGTTTAGAAGCTCTGAGTGCACGATTTTAAAGATATCTGTTGTTGAACATGCTGGGAGCATTTTGTCTTTATGCTGAGTTTAGCAAATGAGATTCTAGTCCTTGACTGACATTATTAGGCACTATTGTAACAATAATGAAAAGAAGATGATTAAAATCTGCCTACTAGTGGCAGGGGTTGATGTTACTATACAGCAATGGAAGGAAGACGGCATTCTGAGCTTCTTGCATTCTCCACTGATGTGAGCACAGCATTATCTGCATCTCTGTTGTGAGGTAAAATGGAATTTTCAGAAGAGATAAACTGGGTAATTGCTGTTTTGATTTTAACTGATGCAAAAGCTAACTTCTTTTCACATGCAACTGATGCCTTCCATGGAAATTTTGTCTGTGTTAACTTTGGTGAAAGCTTCAGACTATTTTTGGCAGCAATTAAAAGCATTCAAGAGATGCCTGTCACTTCAGCTCACATATTTCCACAGGGTACTGTATTTGTGTTTTATGAAAGAAATAGAAAACACAGCAATATGGCTTCTGCTTAACTTGAACTATCTCGCATCTTGTGGCAGCAAGTGACAAGCAATTTTTCTTCATTGGAAGCTGTTCTTCCGGATATCACAGCATGGAGTTGCTGATAGGATTTTCACAAGAAAAATAATAACATCTAGCATTCACTAACACCTGCTGTCCAGTGATCTTAGAGTGCTTTGGAGAAATATTTATTAGGATTCATGACTATGAAATTGGTAACATTTTATTGAGCTGGGCTTACAAGAAAAGCTGATTTTTGTCTCTCTAATACTCAAAAGTGCCACTAATTCAAAATGTCAGCCTTTTTCAAGGCTTAATTTGAGGGAACTGGGTCCTGATATTCAGAGCAGATTGGTTCCTGCTTTCTTCAGAAGGGGTTAAATGTGAAGAAATTGAAGAGTTCAGCCAACAGTTTCCCAAAATGAAGAACCAGCTGTGAAGATGCTGCTGCAGAAAATTTGTCTAGTAATTGCTCAAAGGGACAACAGTATAGTAGTCAGGCTGAGAATAAAACTAAGAGCTATTTTATTTGCAGGATCCTCTTCTCATTCAAATATTTATGAAGCTTGTTGAATACTTCTCTGTGTGGATTCTGTGGGAGGAAGTATGAAATGTATGTGTGGTATCTCTGATAGAATTTAGCTCGCCGTGTGGGTATAATCTAAAAAAACATTAGATCAAGGGTACAACTGTGTTGAGCTCATCTGATGTATGACATACCCAGCTTCTAAAAGTGGCTCTACTGCAACACCTAATACTTGGAGCTTTCACCAAAATTCTTCCCACCACTGCATTCTGAATTTTGAAGTCTGTAATGGAGTTATCTGCCAGCAGTCCCTAATTAATACAGCGTTGAGCCAGCTGGAATCACAAGAGCAAATGGCTCTCCTGGCACACCACGGAGCGGCTTCTGAGCCGTCCCACTGCCTGTGTGCAGTGCCCATCACACTGCACACAGACCTCAGCTACAGGGGCAATTCTTGCCTCAATTAAAAGTCGCTCCACGGTCACGTTTGCTACTAGACACCTCTGTGTTGTTTCCTGCTATGCACAGCTGAAAAAAGCAGGCGGAAGGAATACAGGGTGATGTTTAGGAGTGCCTCAGCAAGGCTGTATTAAAGCATCAGCGTTTGGAACTTCTCAGAGTGCTGGGCTCCAAGGCTGCTGTTCAGGATGAGGGTGCAAATGTGTGGGCTCTGGATGGTAACAGGAGGGGAGTTACCACTGGGAAAGAGGATTTGTGATATGAGTAGAGATGGGCGGCTGATTTCCTCACAGTTCAGGGCTTGTTTGCAACTCTGTGACCTGCGGAGCTTGTCTGGAAGTCAGTAAAGACAGTTCTGTGGAGGAAAGAGTTGGATGCTGGGATGAATTTTCTACCATCCTTATTCCTCGGTGTTTGTGTTCATGGTGCTGACACTACAGTGGCACAGGCAGTAAGATTCTTCCTTGCCCCACTGTTGGGCTTTGTGTGAGTACAGGACTTCCCAGACTTCAGCTGTGGAAAGGTGTTTAGCTCCTGCAGGGAGCTGCTGCCAATGACACTTCGGGTGTATTGCAGCACCTCTCAAGTCCTATGCCCAGACCGGACCCAGTTTCCCTACACACTAAACAGGGGAAAAACCACCCCAACAGCTCCTATGTTCAGTTCTTTCTGGTTCATCACATTGCTGCTAGTCCAGACTATGGGAAGGATAAAAATCCCAAGGGGAAATGATTCATGTCTGAGCAGGGAAATTCTGTTCAGAATTACAACTGGATGCCAGAGTTTAGAATAAGGTTCCCTGCATGAAAAGGCTGTGTGCCAGTTTTTATAAAACATACAAGTATAATTCATGCAGTATTTCTGTTCGTCGGGCTCTCTGCTTAAGATATCCATTAAAGCCCATCATATTAATTTAATTGAAAAATTCTCTGGGAATTGTATTAGATATTTTCCCCATTAAATTAATATTACAGTCTTTAAATAGAATTTCTGGGCACCCATTGTTGTTCTCAGAATTATCATGCAAATTGATATCTGCTCTCTGCCTTTTTGGGGTCTGACCACTATATCTTTCTCTTTTTTTGCCTCCTGTCTGCTCCGTCCTCCCCAGCTTATATTTAATTATTCTCTTCCTTTTGATTTCTGGGGTCATTAAAGTGATGCGTTCTGGGGCTTGGTGCGGGACATTCAGTGTCTGTCTGTCCGTTTGGGCCTCTCTGAATTAATCTGTTAATTAATTAAGGTATGGGACTGTGAAGTGGAATTCCCCAGGTGGCAGCCTGGCCTTATGGTGAGGGAAACGGCAGCTCGTGTCTCAGTGGCTGGGAGAGGGGAAATGAGATTAAGCTTGTTCAGGACTGACCTTTATGGGCCATTTCAGAGCCAAGGAGAGCTCTGGGCCCAGGGCTGGAGTGGTGGCTCTGCAGATCGATCACCTGGACCCCAGGGTGCTCCGAGGGCTTAGTGCATCCCCAGCATCTGCCGTGTGGGAACCACACTGTGGGCACTGCCTGCTCTGGCTTCTAAGGAGCAAAACTGGGAGCCACTGTCCTTCCATCCCTTCACCCAGCTGATAGACGAGGGGGCTGTGCACTTCCTTGGGAATTGCTACCCTTTTTGCATCCTAGGGAACCTTGATAAATGCTGCCATGCACTGGATGCCTCAGTGCAGGTCACATTCAGGATCAACAAAACCATTGCAGCTCTTCACCTAAAAAATAACACAATTTCTTTTTTGGTCGTGAGCTCTCAGTGTTGCATTTTGCCTTCTCCCAGACTTTTATTGGAGCTGTTTCTGTGTGGGGTAACACTGTGTGAACCTGCAGCAGTGGGGTTGGAGCCCTTTAAGAAGTTGGGGCATTATCCAAGTAGCTGCTGAATCTGGGAGCTGTGACTTGTCTGTGCTGGAGCGCTGGGAACAGCTTGTGCTCACATGGAGAGGAACAGGTGCCACTGCACAACTGGGGACGGCCGGACACAGGCGCAGGGAAACAGCAGCTTGTTCAGCACTGAGACTGTTCCACAGCCTGATACAGGCCAGGGGCTGCTGTATGGGCTGGTGCTTATGAGCTGTCCACCTGCCTCACACCTCCCCTGGCCATTCCTGACCCAACAGTGAGCTCAGGTTTCCCGCTGGGGCTCAGGACAGGAGACAGCCCTGGCTCCTGTGCTGTCACCCAGGCCCAGCCCACAGCGAGCAGCACAGAGCCCAGCACAGCCTCTGGCCCAGGAGTGGAGAATGCACGAAGAGAGATTTCCTCTAATCAAGTAGCTCCAGGAGGCTGTTGTTGAGTTAGTGGGTCAATGTGTTTATCTTTCTGTTTTCTTTAGGAAAGTGCGAGTCCTTGCCCCCGTGGTTATTTTTGCCTAACAGCTGTGCTCCCGGTGAGCAGCTGGGAGAGCTGCCTGACTCAGCACATCTCCGGCCCCAGCACTCCCCGAGCGCACTCGAGCAGGACTTGGAGTGCTGTGGGCAAAGCAGGGGGTCCCCTCCTCTGCCTCCCACAGCCAGCGGAGAGCGATGCTCAGTCACATGGACAGAGGAGTTTGGAGTGACAGGAAACAGTCACTCTGTGAGTGTGCCCACGGATAGGAAAAATACTTGATTTGGTCTTTATTTCAAAACTGTAAATGTGTGGAAGTTGTTACTGTCTGTAAAAGTACTCAGTGATGTACAAAGAACCTGACACAAGGCTGGGGTGCTGTAAGGAATGAGAGCTCCTTCCAGGATTTGGTCCTTGCCAGATCAGCCCTACAGAGCACACCGAGCCATTTCCTTGCTTCAGTCCCGTGACAACATGCCGTGTCTCACAAGCATCTTGAGTCACATTTTCCAGGCAGGTTCATCACACCCTTGGCACAGGGCAGCACTTGACCACTTCACATGTGCTACTGATTTGTAGGATGTTTGCACGCTGCAGAATTTTGGGGGTTTTGAGAGGGTGGATAAGAACTGGTGAGGGAGGAGGCTGGGAAGACCCCTTGGTGTGGTGGTTTGAGTAGTGGAGTAAGAATAGCAAGATTGTGTTACCAGGTCTGGGCAAGTGAAGTCTCTCTGCCTCTCTAGGGTTTCTACCGTTTGTCTCCATTGTATCTTTTAACTATAGTTTTTGATATAAAGGTGGTCCCTCTACATGTGATTGTATAGTGTCTAACAGCTTAAAAGAGCTTGAGGAGAACTTTTTGGGACTACTATGCTACAAGCATGTAACAAAAACAATGTAAAAATGCATCTGTTCTGTAAAACACAGAGGAACTTGCACAAACAGCAAAATGCCAGCTAGAGTGAGGAGGAATTAAATGTCTGGTGTAATTTGAGTCCACTGTAAAAAAAGAAACCCTAAAATTCCAGTTGCAGTGAGGTTGTTGGGGGCAGCAGGAAAGGAACTTCCCCTGTAAGCATGAGAATTTGACTGTTTCACAGGGTGACAGTTTTCTCATTTGCCTGTATAGGAGGAAAGGTACCTTAACTAATATGATTTTCTGGCAGCATATCTGTTTGGAATTGAGTCTTGTGGAAGCTCTCAAGTTTGTAGTTTGATGGAGAAGAGCGAGAAAACTCTTCTTCTCCCCTGGGAGCACAGACGCCTTCCCCGAAGCCATGTAGCTGTGTTTGTCTTCGGGTATTCTGCCTGTGGTAGAGGCAGGGAGTACTTCCCATTCCAAACAGAGCAGACTGAGTTATGGGTCTGGCACAGAAGGACTGTCCCGTGTCCTAAAGCAAGCACTGGCTCTGGTGGGGATCTTCCCTTGTCCTGCCTCAGAAGCAGGCACAGGAGTCACAGCTGTCCGAGCCAGGCTGCACTTAGCACCAGGTCTGGGAGGTGCTGTACCCTCATTAGAACACGCCCTGTTTTACAGAGTCCATCTGGAGACCTTGCTCCACAAAGCCCCTGCACACAGGCCACACTCTTTTGCTCCTCCCAGCCTTACACCTGGTCAGGCAGTGGAGATGACACTGCCCTCCCTCAGAAAGCTTCAGCACAGCTTCACAGCCCCCCACAAGGCATCCAAGGAGGCCTTCCTTCTTCCAGGCTGCCTGTCTGGTACAATTAGGATTTCATAGCAACAAGAGCTAATATTTGTTTACTTCTTTTCAAGGTTGTAACTAAGGCATCTTTCTGAAGACAGGACTAGGAAAAAAAAAAAAGAAAAAAAAGAGAGAAACGAGTTTGAGGCTTCAATATGACTCACTTCAGCCAGCTTCAGAATTTGTCTCCATGGACAGCAGTGACTCCTTACACGCGTGATTGCTCCATTTCCTCCCTGCCCCCTCAGCAGACTTTTTTATGCCAACTCATACAGAACTCACAGCAGCACAGGAAGCCTTCTGCTATGTAAGAAGGACTCGAGCCCTTTCACATGCTCTTGTGTCATTTGTGAAATTAGATGCACATGTAGCCTCAGTACTAACTGTGCTGATCCTCTGCTGAAAAGCAGGTTCTTTAAAAGCAGAATCACCTTAGTGCATCCATACATGTGAGTGTGCTTATATGTGTGTAACATACATACGTGTATGCAGAGAGAGCGAGAGCACTTTGTCATGATTTGGGTTGACTCAGCGGGATTTGCAACCAATATTAGTTCTCACAGGGCTGCTGAGACAGAGATTTTAACGTATGAATAAATAACCAACATGACCTGCTCCACACAGACTTGCTGAACCCTGTCCCATGGACATACAAATGGTGTCATTACGAAGGAAGGTTTCAGAGTCTTCCCACTTGATCTGTCCAGTCCTCTGGTGTCACGGGCAGCTCCATCTCGTGCCTCTGTTCCCACAGGGAACACAGCCCTCCTCTGAAAGTGAAATACTGTCCTTTGCCCTTGTTTTGTGAGGGAGAATAAAGGGCCTCTTCTCTGCCCTCATGTGCACCCAGGACTGACAAAACACTCGTAGGTGGCTCATAAGATCCTAAAAAGTGTTATCAGTACTACACCATTTCACTGCCTGCCCTCCACCTTGGTAAGATAACTACTGGGAACAACAGCCATCCCTCTTCAAGGTCAGTCCTGTTTATTGAAGGAGTGGAAACCTGTTATTTAATCTAGGTTTTTCTCTTATGTGTAGTAAATATAATGGCTTTTCTGCAGGTTATGCTAATGTTTCTGTTCTCACAGACCTTTAGATTAACCATTTAGATGTTTAGATGCTTTAAAATAATTTTAACTAAGTGAAGTGGTTAATCTGGCTATATTGAATATGTTCAACCACCTCCACAACTGAGACTGGCATTGAGAAAATCAGTCTGGTAAGTTTACTCACCATCCTCCACCTGAGTCTTCCAGGAATGACTCGTTTTGTGGGTGCTTTAGAGCACAGGCAGTGTAGGTACAAATCCCAAACCAGTCTGGCTGGGTTGTGCAGAAGAAGGTGGAGGGCAGCAGCTGACGGGTGTGTGAGAAAACAGCAAGCCAAAGTCAGCAGCATGGTTTGATGGACCTGTTTCTGCTCCTTCTTTCCAGTTAACAGGAAGGTGTTAGAAATTTGGCTCCTAGTGAGAAAAGATGTCTTCCTTTCCCTGCCTTTCTCCCCTGTTAATGGAGAAGAAACTTCCTTCACATCTTATGTATTCTTCCTCCTCTTCCTGAAGTTCTGGCTACTTCAGATCAAATCCAGTATTCCACCTGAGTCCCAGGACGGGCTACGCAGTCCATACTCTACATCCTCTCTTCCGCAGGATCTGCTCTTCCACACCCAATCTACATAGAGAGAAGAGCTACTCAATCAGTAAAATGCACTTAACCCTTTCCCAGCACGTTCAGCACCTACTGCTGCACAGCATTTTAGCCAAGCACTCAGGAGCCCTTTTTGCTTTCCCCCTTGTCTCATTTTTCCACAATTCTTTGCCTCTCGTTAAATCACTGGCTGTGCTGGGATTATTTAACTGCAGGAGCAGCACTTCCCCTTAACAACCCTGCCTGCCAGCGCAGGAGCTCCCCAACCCTTTAGTACAAGTCACCCCTGAAAGAAAAAAGGGCGAGAGGGTACAAGGATTCCCACCAGTGGGAACAAAGGCAGGTGCCGGGTACTGGGGCTGTCCCTGCTGTGTGATCCACCTTGCCTTGAGCCTGTGGGTTTAACAACATCTTTGTCCTCTGAAAGCCTGAGCCTGCACAGCACAATAAATAATGCCTTGCAGCAATGTGACCCGTGGCAAGCAGTAAGTGATGACATTGTCAGACACACACAACTGTTGAAACAACCAGGCTGTAATCATCGTGCTGTACCCACGGAAAGACATTTGGCAAATGAGATTCCATTTTCACATTGGTCTGTGCCGAGCATGTAAATTTCCAGCGGGACAAGCGGCATTAGGGATGTGTAATTGATTGTCTGAATTATAATAAACAAGCTGTGACAGGTGATCATCCATCATATTCCTGCTGCATGTTCCAGCACCACAGTGAGACACAGGGAGAGAGGGGGAGAGCTGGAACACGAGCAAGGGAAATGGGAAGTCGGGTTCGCACAGAAATACAGAAAGAATAGAATAGAAAAAAGGGCCACAGTGGAAGTGAGAGGGGACTGCAACCAGGAGGAAATGCGTGCCCTGATTCCTGAGGGATGTGAAGGCCTGTGGTGTGCAGCGGTGCTGTTTCAGAATCCAAGTGATCGGAATGGCGGTTGTCTCCTAAGGGGAACAGCAGTCTAGAGCAGCTCAGGTCTTTTGTTTCTCAGACCAGCCTTTCCAGGGAGAAAATGATTGCTCTTGGACAGGAGTGTTGAAAAAAAATACCCGTTGGAAAAAAATTTAGGGAAATTATGTCTCTGGCTGGAAGGACAGAGGTATTTTCTGGAATATTTGCAGGCGTACCTCATGGGAAGCCCCATGCTCTAATTTCCACCCTCTGTACTCAAGCTGACTAAGCAACTGTGGAAATAATTTGCTATTTTAATATACCCAGTTTTCTTTGTGTTACTTGTTGTCTCTGCAGTGTGAAGGATCACAATTTTTTTTTCCAAGTTTGGGAAATTTTGTATCTCTCAGACTTGCTTATGGACAGTTTTATGACATTATGACAATTATCCAAACTGTAATTGCCACAGTATTGTTTGTATTTGCTGCTTGATCAAATTGCTCAGGCGGTTCCCCTACAGACCTTTGCCCATAAACATTCGAAATTCATTCTCTGCAAACACGATAGTCACCAGAATTTGTGATGTAAAAGCTTGTGTAAAATAGATCTGAACACAACTGGTGTAAATTCACCTAAATGGGGTAGGAGAATGAAGTGAACTCATGCAAGAGTAAACATGGTGAAAATTCTTAAAATTATTATAAAAATCTTTAAAGATGTAAAAATTTTTATTTGATCAAATAGTGGTTGAAAGAGATTTCTTGATGTGCCTGAGACTTTAGGATTAAGCTTTGTTCCAGAGGGTAAAAATAATTCCATCCTTTTTGTGTAATAACTGACTGTGGACATATCTCCTACTGAGACTGCTCTGCCCAGATGTCAAATTTCAGTCCTGTCCGACCAAAATCCTGCGATTGGGAAGCAGTGGCCATTTGTTCCTTGAATTCTTTTGCAGGAACTTGATTGAGGCATCCAAGTTTTCTATGAGAACAGAAGTGGTGGAGGGGAAGGCACAGTGCAAACCACTGGTTTCTGAAACTGGGAACAAACCCTTTCCCAAGAAGCAGAAATGAGGGTGGGAATGGAAAAGCTTTGTAGCGAAGCAGGATATGTTCTGGGCAGAGACTCCCCGGATCCAAGGCGGAATATTTACCTTCTCACCATTTTCTTTTCTGATGGTTGTTCTGTGACTCAAGGAAAACATGGGAAGGGATGCAGTTGGAGAAGTGAGGAATCTCAGTGGAGGCTTTATCTCTGAAGGGAAATGGGAGATGACTCGGACTGGGAAGCTGCAGGGCTGTGCTGCCTGGCTTTGACTGTAAGTAACTGCTGCTGGCACAGCAGGGGTTTATTTTGGCCCAGACCTGCCCTGGGAACAGCAGAGAAACTAAGGCTCTTGGAATTCTCCCCCTTTACGATTCACTCAGCAACTTGGCTTCAAAAGAGTATTAAAAAAAAAAAAAAGAGGCAGGAAATGTATCCAAATATTGAAGCCAAGGTTTGTATGTGAAACTGTGAGGAGGAGATTAAAGACCCAACAACACTGGGCTCCCTGAGTAGGGAATTTAAAGGGGACTGGAAGGAAGGGCTTGTGCAGATGGAGGGGGACAAACTCCTATTCTGAAGAGCTTGTTCAGCCCTGTGTGAAATACGGTTGTGGTCCCTGGGCAGTATCCTCCTTCCCAGCAACCACACCAAATTCCCAGTATCTGTGGCAGGGACCGGGAAGGACTGAGGGGCTGCAGGGAAGGAGGCAGCCCAGCCTTTTTGTGTTTGTGTGTTTCAATCACTCCAGTTTTTGTTGTTTCCATCAGTGCTGCTGCTCTTCCCCCAGGGCTGCCTTCTCCCTTCCCTTCCCTTCCCTTCCCTTCCCTTCCAGAGACTGTGGTGTCCTTGGGCTTAATGTTCATCTCCTATGTAGGAAGTGAACCACAGAGCACTGAGCCAGCAAGGAATCTGGCAATGGCATGAACAAAGCACACTGTAGGATCAAAGTCACCTGGTGCATAATGATTAAAACTTGTTCAGGTGGAAACATCAGAATCAGGATTTATTTTTTTCTTTTTTTCTTTTTTTTAATTGCTGCAAAGCTGTTTAGTCAGTTCACATGGGACACAGTTTAGTCCATGTGAAAAGAATGTAAAATATAATTTTCAGTATGGGTATTATTTGTTACATTATGTATTTTTAGCCTAGAGGATGAATTATATATCCTAAATACCTGCTTCAGCACATAACCCACTAATTCACAAGCATGTGGCAAATGCTGGAACCTTCAGGTTATGTACAAACTGAACTGATTTTATTCCTGTCTTAATGGTTTGTGAAAGGACAACATAATAGCTTCCATCGAGGAACATTACTAGAAACAGTATTATTTAAATTCCAGACTTTGTTGCAAATGCAGTCCTTCTCTTTTTTTTCTTTCCTTTGTCCCAGCCAGATCATCTGTTAAGTTGGACATGACAATATTTTTCTCCTTTTTCTTATAAATGTAAACAGAACTAAGCAGAGAGCAGGAATTCTCTGCAGCCTTAAGATACCCAATTTTTCATTTGACCTTTATAAAAAGTCAATTTGTGCTTTGTTTCTTTAATGTGAAATCTAAAATGCCCTCCAGCCCCTTCCTCACAGAATTCATTTTTGACCATAAGCAAAGCAATTCTGCCTTTGCTTTTTTCGGGCACTGCTGAAGCTCAGGAGGCAGGGGAGCCGTTTCTTCTTTTTGTTTCTGCTGGAGGGTTCAGGTTGCAGAGCTGTGGTGTCACCCCCACAACGCCCCTCACTTTGCAGCTGACTGTGCTTTGCAGAACATCAGCGTGAGCTCCGTTTGAGGAGGGATAGCTGAGGATTGAACGGGGATGAAACCCCGGAGTGCTGGTGGTGCATCTGTGCTGACAAGAACAAGTCAGGCCAGTTCCTAAGTTCCTTAGGCCAGAAGTGGCGGCTCACTGAGGGTGACTCACGCTCTGGAGATCCCCCACCACGGCACAATGAGGCTGAGTTTTTGGCACAGGGAAACACCTCTGTTTGCAGCTGGTGGGTCACAGTTCTGCAGAACTCCTTTATTACATGGAGTGCGTTTGAGAGGAGTGGGTACGAAGGGTCCTCTGAATTAATTTGCTTATGTTCCACAAAGCATCACCTGGGGGTTTTCTCACAGTAATTTGGGTTCTGCCTCTAGAGGTTCAGTGGGAGATTCACACCCTGTGATTTTTTGTGCCTTTAAACACTCTGAGTCAAACTCATTGCCTTCTTGACAGCCCATCAGTGACTTTCAGAGCAATGTGGTACAGAAAAGCCTTTCCAAAGAGCTGTGCTGTGTCTCAGCAGGTAAGCTCTCCTGCACCTGGGAGCACTTCCCAGCTGGTACCCAGGCTTGAAGGGACACGTCCCTTGACCTTGTTCCTGATACCACACCCACAGTGCATAGTTTTGGACACAAGGCATGCATGCCTTATCATGCCAGCTGTGGTCAAGTATCCACACGAAACCCAGGTTTCCAAAGAAGATGCTGCAGCCTGGAAGTGTTGGTGAAGAATCGCAGTTTCCTGTCAGTATAAGCACCCAGTTTATTTCTGGGTTAAATTTAAATATCAATGCATTAGAAGGATGTGGCACTGGGTTGAAAAATGCCGTGATGGTGTGGTTGATCAAACCAGTCACATTTTTTTTCTGGCTGAACCAAGTTTCATGATTTACAGGCTGCTTTGATGCCTTAGAGAGACTGGGAGGTTACCAGAACTGCACGAATTGAACATTACTTTCTGCAGACTTCTTTCAAATAACCATGATCTAATCGAGGATTACATTTTTGGAGATTCAAAAACTGTATAGTATCCCCTAATTGCTCAATGTTCTAAAAATAAAGTTAACACAAAAAATCAGCCCTACAGGATCAATTTAGTGTCTCCTCTTTTCAAACTTTCTAATTTGTGATAATAAAAATTCTTCTTGTAAGGTATTTTATGTATTTTGTGACAGTGTGAGGCATTTAAATTAGGACCTCAAAATGCTCATGAGCACAGATTTGTTAAGTTTTCCAACACTCAGTGGAAGAAAGTGAGTGTTATTGCACTAGAAGAGTGGGAAGGAGAAAAAAATTTAGGCCTCTGGATTCTGTGAATCCTTTTACTTTAACCACAAGATCTTCCTTTTGCATCTGCGTCTCAAAAGAGTTATTTTTCTTCATTATAGTGAGATGTAGTAATTAGAATATGGAAACAATCTGTGGCCTCTGAAGCTGTGTAGAGATGTCACTACTGCATCTTAGAGTCACTCGGGCTTTGTGGTTAACCAGAGATAGAATTTGAGCTGTCCTGTTCCAAAAGCAAAGGCTCTTCACTGTTGGGCTAAAAAAGGAATCTGCGCTGGCACTTTGCTGTAAAGGGACTGTGATGTTCACATGTGATAAGGTTTGGTTCTGACCACTCCGAACAATGTTATGTCATCTGTGTGTCCATGGGAAGGATAGAGCAGCAGGAGTTCCTGGGCAGTGTTCAGTAGCTCTTGATGTCTGATTTACCCATCAGCCAATTCATTTACTGCAGCTCTGTGTGTGCAGTGATATGGCTCAATGTTGTATAATTCATCTCCCTCTGCAAGAGACTCGCTGGCCTGGTTTGCAATGAGACCTTGGAAACGTCTGAGTGTTGCTCAAGGAAATTCCTTTTTCCCTCTTTCTGCTTCAGTTCCTGTTTTTTCCCATCTGCTTGACTTTACTGATTGCCTTTTGAGCCTACAGAACTTCCCAAGGCAGGGAAACCTGTACTGACCCACTCTTCTGTCAGTCTCTTCATTCCAGTATCACCCACCTACATCGCCAGGGAATAATAATGCACAGAACTGTTTGAAAGCATCTTCATTTACATTCTTTCGAAAGTGCCTTTGTGTCTGCTCATCAAGATGCCACTTAACAATTCAGCACACCTGGAAACCACCGTTTTGGAGTTCAGCAGAAATTGGTTGACTCTGTGTTGTTGGTGCTCATAGTGGGTGTAGACCAGGAGGACGTTACAGAACCAGGGGATGGTTTGGGTTGGAAAGAACCTTAAAGATTATCTGGTTCCCATGGGCAGGAACACCTTCCATCATCCCCGGTTGCTCCAAGCCCCAGCCAACCCGGCCTTGGACACTTCCAGGGATGGGGCAGCCACAGCTTCTCTGGACAAAAGATTACACAATCATACTCCTTAATGATTTTCAAAGCAGTCAGTACTGGAAGGCTGCCTTTGCTACCAGGTCTGCAGAGAAGAGTGAGTTACCTGGTTTTGTTGGGCTGGCCTTGTCCACATAGAAACTTCTACTGACTGACCAGAGGTGCAATTCCAATGCTCCAGCCATTCCAGAGTACCTCACCATATGGATATGCTTGTTCCAGTGTAAAAAACATTTGCCTGGGGAGCAATATTATTACAGCAATAAGTCTTTGTCATCCTTATCCTGGAGGATATGAGGTCTTTAAGTGCCGAGAGCTTTAAGGAAGGAACAGTGGTGGCCAGTAAAGGGAAATAAGAAAGAAAAAATCTGTTAATCCAAGGAATCCTGTATCTGACTTTGCCTAAGCTAAGGAGTAACTGGAGTATTATCCCCTCATCTTAAGACAACCCATGTAAGTGTGTCATCTTGACTATGTCCTCTTTTTCCCCCCTCCAAAATTATATTTTTTGGGTGGTATTTGAGGACTTTCTCCATTCACCCAGAGTTTGAGCAGTCCAGCAGCAGGGTCAGAACAGGGGGTACTGCTGCAAGCAAGATACAAGGGAGGATCTTGCACACCCCAGATCTGTTAAGCTCACTGTGCGTATGTCAGGAGCACACAAACATGTTATTTTTACTCAGGATTTCCCCAAAGTAAATACAGCTTCCTACCTTCTTTTGAACTCACATGAACTCTCACATGATACCCAGAGGCTGCAGCCATGATTAAATCTGAGTTTTATTGTTCACATGTGGGAAAAGCAGCGGCCCCGTGTGTCTCCATCATCATGTGAGCAGGAAGTTTGGGGTAGCTGGAACCAGTGGCTGAAAGGAAGGGATTTGGGATTGCTGTGTGTCTCCTTTCTCAGGAATTATGCCTTTCCCTGGACTTGTCAGCCGTGGGACAGGTGGGTTACAGCATCCAGACGCAGTCCCTGAGGGTTAAAGCATTAGACCCTTCATCTTAACATTAGTGCAAGGACTGTTAACCATCTTGCCCTTTGGGCCTGTGTAACTAGAGGAAGGAAAATCAATGGAAACCAGGCCATGGCAGTTTTTCCCATTCTATATTTTAAACAACAACTGTCTTTCCAGCTGTTCCTGAAGTCTGGAATAGGATAAATCCCTGGAGAGAAGGGTTACATACAGAACACAAGTGATGTGGCCAGAGCTGAATGGATCCTCGGAGAGAAGGGTTATGTACAGAACACAAGTGATGTGGCCAGGGTTGAGTGAAAAATACGATTTATTGTCTGTTTTTACAGTTTATCTGGCTACCATTTTATAAACACACTTTATAAAATACCATTATATTTATTGCCAGCTCGTCCGTATGTGCTATTTGGTTATGAAGCTCAACAAGGACCTGCTACAATTCTTAGAATAGCCAGACATATTCTTGCTCAAATGAGTTCACCATTTCTAACTACAAAATAAGTTTTAATTACTTCCTACATCTCTATTGTGGCTTCTTGGTCACTTTAGTCTGATTCTGCTCTTTCTTCATGGGTAGACTCCAGACAGTAAAGGCAGAGCAGCTCAGGGAAGGCTGGATGTTGTTTCTGTTTAACAGCCTGAAATGTTTCTACTGGTGTTACATGGGGATGATTAAAAGGGAATTCTCTCCATGTAGAAACCTTCAGGTTTCGTTAGGAGAAGGAAGACAAAGAATATTACAAATAAACTGCACCCATCAGCAGGTACTGTGTCAGCAAACCCACTTCCAGCTGAGATCATTGCACAAAGGCCCTGGTTCCTCCAGCTCCAACATGGAATCAGCCTTTTCCCAACAGAGCTCTTTGGGTGGAGAAGTGCTCATGTCTGCATCTGTCCTCCTTGTCTCTGGAAACAGCCTCAGCATGGAAGGACAGGAGTTCAAGTATTACTCAAACTGCCAGATTTGCAAGATTTTCATTGTAGAGCCTCCAAATCTGGAGTACCTCCCGTCTCCAGTTGTTTGCAAGACTGTGCTGCCCGCAATAAAAGAGTGTTCATATGCACTTGTGGGAAAGCCCAGGCACAGGTAACCATCAAGGAGAAGGCAGCAGATCCTCTGCTCTTGGAGGGGGGCAATTTTATTGTCTGTTGTCGAGCTACTCTGACATAGTTTTCAAAACAACAGCTTTCTGCTTTCAACAACCGTAATCCTCACCAGGAAAAGATGAGACAAGGAGCACCACTGCACCCTCTTGAAGCTTTTTCTTTTCCAAGGAGTCATAGAAAACTGAGATTATTAATGTGGAAGAAAAATATTTCTCTTTTGCCCCTTTCTTTTCTGTAAGAGCAGACATGAACCCATTCACATTCCTCTGTGTCTAACAATGGTGAGGTTTCCTGGTCTTCATAAAACATCCCAAGTTCCTTAGCTAAAGAAGATTAGAACATAGCTACAAAGCTTCATTATAATTGGAGACTCTTCATTAAGAGGTTATTGGATATTAATTGTCTATAGTTACTGACAAATATTTCATAAGCAAGTTCCTTTCTGCTTGAAGTCAGATTGCTGGTGCATTTGCCAATGAGAGACCACTAATAGAGCTTCAGCCTGTGGGCAAGTGCTCGAGAGAATATTCTGGTGCTGTGTTACAGGAGAGAGATGTAACTTGAGGGCATTTATGTCCAAGAATTGTCATTTTTGATCAGGCAGGGCATGGAGGGACAACACGGGGGCAGGTTGCACAGTGCCATGGAGGTGAGAGTGAGCTGGAGGTGCTCTCCCAGTACAAACTGGGGAACCAGTCCAAGCAGCCAGAGATGGCAACAAGCCAGGTCATGGCAGATTGATTTGTCCTGAACCTGGGGGAATCCTTAGAGGCAAAGGACCCTAAAGAAAGCTGTTGGTAATAAGCAGAATTGGGGTTTAATGGGGTTCACAGAGATAGAACAGAAATAAAATCTGTGTTTGCATAAGATGGAAGGAGAAGTGGAAAGCGCAGAGCGGCAGTGACTGTCTCGAGCTGAAAGGCTCAGCAAGCAGTGCTTAGGCAGCCAGGCTCCATTAAGATCCTATCCATAATGCATGAAGTTTGGAAACCCAGGGGACTGCCCAGCAAAAAGGGAAGAATCCTCCAAACTCCCCTTCGGAAAGCGCTGGGTTGGCTGTCCCAGAAGGGGCCCGTCAGGAGAGCACTTTGAGTAAGTAATGGCTCACTCTGGCAGAGGTGATGGAGCACTAATGCACTGCACGGAGCGCCCGCCCTCCCCGCGCTCACATGCCCGTGTTCAAGGATCACTGCGGGCAAACAGCCCTGGGCTTCTTTCCTCAGCATTACTCTTTTTTTGTTTTATTTTGGGCAGACTGCAGGATGTAATTCCTGCCTTCAGTTTTCTGTCAGTCTGGGAATACCACTGTCCTCCTGATAACTTAGTTAAACCTTAAACCTTTAAACATTAACACTTTTTTTCTCTGGTGTGATTCTAAAAAGATTAGGTGTCCAGTTCAACAGTTCTGGAGTTTAGAAGAATTCATACGAAGAGTGTTGGCTCACATGACTTAAGTACTAGAACAGAGTGGCCGGCCTGAAAATGCGCGTTTGGACTTTTCTTGAGACGCTGATTTGGTCCTCACACATTTTCCTGTCTTTTCTGCTGAAGTTGTGTGCCAGACCTGCTATCAAGCACTGCAGTCCTGTTCCTCATTTCTCATTTGTGTGGTATTTTTGAGTCTTCAGCATAAATACAGTATTGAAAAAGCAGAATTATTAATTGAAATCGTTTCCTCATTAGAGTTATTTCTGCTGGAACAAAGATGCAACATGCACTGATTGGAATGACTGAATAAAATGGAGCTTGGAACTGAGAAGATATTTCCCAGCTGCCCATGTTTTATTTCCCTATGGGCTTTGCCTGTACAGTAACACAGACCTGAGCCGACCTTCAGGATCTCCACAAGGACTGTGGTGTCTGACCTTTTCCATCCCAGAGAGAAAGGAGGATCTGTCAGTTCACACACGTCCAATATGTTTGCAGCAAACTACAGAATTCTGGAGAATACAAAGCCTCCATCCCAGACACCACAAAGCCTTCAGCTACCTTACACTTTGGCACGAGCTGAGGAACAGCTGGAACAGCAGGGATGGAAGCTGCAGTACCAGAAACAGCTTTGGCTCCACTGAAATCAAACTCAGCAAAGTATGATGGTAATTTGTTTCTCAGGCCTGAGAGGTGCCAATTCCTTCTTCTTTCCCAGTAAGGCCTCCTGCCTGGGATTCAATTTGATAAGTAAGATTTGGAGAGGTCTTCATGGTCTTGAACTGGTGGAGTGTGTCTGGAGTGTGACAAGGAGAAGATACCTGAATATTCAGATTTACAGCTCAATATCTTGGGGGAGACTGCAAATACTGTTGGTCCTTTTTTTGAAGCAAAAGCAGAAATATAATTCTTTACCCAACTATAAAAGGGACCTGATATTAGTCTTAGGGTATATAAAAGGCTGATGTAAAGAGAGAAGGGATCCATTTTTTTATATAGTGGATAAACTAAGAGAAGACAGTCTACACTTAGGCAAGGAGCCTCAGACAAGAGTTTAGGAAACCTTTTCAAATGATAATGGCAATAAAGCACTGAAATGGATTTCTTAGGGAAGCTGAAAGACTTTTTAGAAGAATTTGTATAAGGACAAATGGATCTTGCTGCAGGGCAGGGAGAAGGATTAGATTGCAAGGCCCTTCCAGGCTATGATTCCATGATTTAGAGTTTGGTTATAATTTGGGCAAAGTCCTGGGCTTGTGCTGCAGAATTTGTTTTGCCCCAGTTCTATCCATCTGTCATAGACAGAGTGAGAGTTTATTCTTGTGCATCTTTCTTATTCTTGTGCATCTCTCCATTTAGACACAAACAGAGGGTTCTTGCCCCAGCCAGCAATCCAAAGCCCAACTCAATGAGTTTGAGATGACTGAGAAATTTAGAAAGAACTGTTTCTAAACTCTGCAGTTACACACTTGGCCTGTTCCCACACTGGCGCATGATCCACACGGATCCTGTGAGGTAAATGCTGAGCGAGCCTTTCCCAGCCTTTGTGCCAGCACTTGGGAGTCTGGCAGCACTGGCAGCAGCCCCCAGTGAGGCACTGCCCACCCAGGTGTGTTCCAGGGCCAGCACATGCCAGGGGGTTCCAGCTGCACACTACACACCACTTGTCAAGAGACGTCGAGACATAATCGTGCTTCCTTTTAGGATAAATTGATTTATTAATGCATGGTTGTCAGTGCCAGTGACCCTAGGCAGGGTCTGATGAATATATGATCTATAGGGGTTTGTGTTTGGCCCATAAAAATTATACTCCTTCTACCTATTTATACACCTGTAGAATCCATGTGACATTAGGTTCATCTGGGTGGAAATTTGATATTTTTTTACCTCAAGGCACCTTCATTTAATGTATTAATGGAAAAGCTCTGCAGTTTTTGGGAGTTGTAGTTGTATCTCTAATGTTTTTCTCGGCTGTGCTGTGCACTTTAGCAGGGATTGTGTTACTTCCACTTCACGAGAGCAGAACGTCACCTTGTAGGAGCAGCCACTGCAGGCAGTGGGCACTGACCTGCCTGGTGACAGTAATATTAATATTTAGTTATCCTAAACCGTACTCTCACTGCATGCAGAACTCTCTCGTAAAGACACTCCCACCAGGGATCAACAGCAGGGACCACGTTCAGAAAGTTCCCAGGTTTATGGAGAAGTTCTTGAACAAGGATGTTCCAGATTGACATGGGGAGTCTAGTTATGTTTGTTTCCTTCAAGTCCAAAATATTTCAAAACTTTCCCAGAAAAGCATCAGAAATCCCAAGGAAAGCTTCTGATGGGATCTGTTATAAGGAGCTGAAAAAAAATCCATTTTAAAAGACAGAGTCTAAAATGCTTTATCTTCGTTGTGTATCTCTGCAGCTTTTCAGCAATGCTTTGTGCCATCCTTCAAAACAGGTCTGTGCCAGGCCTGGATTTTGCTGTGCCCTGAGCAGGATGCATTAGGTCTGTTTGTCATTCCCATGGCCTTTGTCTCTGGACACCTCTTTGTGGCACTCAGGTTCTGCAGCTCCTGGGAGCTTTTCCCTTCTCACCCATCCCTGAGCGGTGGTGGCTGCTCCTCCAGTAGGACTGAACCATTTCTGCTTTTCCCATCTCTGCATCCTGCCATTGGGAAACAGACCACCTAGGAGGACCAGGTGTGAGTTCTGAGTGATGAGAAGGTGCTAATTGATTTTATTTCTGTTTGAGCTTTCTCTTCCCTCTTTTATCCACCAGACTGTCTCTACATTTTGCCGTAGATACTGAGAGAATATTGTAACAGGTTTCTGCTCAGATCTCTCGGTCCAAAGGCTTTTGTTTTAGTGTTGAGATACTGACCTGACAAACCCAGAAGTGAGTTGTTGGTCTCTTCAGAGTATTAGGAGGGTCCCAACAGAAGGTGAGATGGAAGGCTGGTGCTCCTTGCACAGTCCTGTCAGCAGATTCCCAGGCTCCTGTGCAGGGAGGAGGAATTGGGGGGAATCCTCCTCCTCAGCCTGGGAGGAATTGGTCTCACGGCTGGAGACAGCATTTCTCTGGAGGATCATGAAGAACAGCTGAAATAAACCCCGACTCTTGGAAAAGAGATTCCGGGTGAGTATAGGATCCTTTCATCACTCCAGACATGATTTTGCAGCAAACCCAGCGTTCAGCTTGTTTTGAAAGCAGAGACACTTGTCAGCAATTATTGCTGAGCTAGGGAGAGCACAGTTAAGATAGATAAACTTGTCAGCTGTGTCAACTGTGCTGATGGAAGAGCAGAAGGGCCAGCTGGAAGGTTGAAAAAGACCTTTGTGTTTGAGATGCAGATAGTGAGGTGGTTCTTGCATAATGCTGCAAAATGGTTGAGAGTGTCCTTGCTTCTTACGCACTAATTCCACACTTATTACAGAAAAGAGCCATGAGTGATGGGCTAAGAGGGTTGTGTTATCACCAGGATCATGTTTGCTGTTGGTAACATGTTTTTGTAAGCATGCAGGACTGAATCTTTCAATTTAGGCTCCCCTTGCTATCCAGGGGATTAGTTGGGCTCCTCGTTCTACATGCTATTGGTTTGCTCGTCATCCGTATTTCATATTTATCTCTTTAAAACTGTGACTTGCTGTTTTCTCCAAAAGTTGTTCTTAGTTGTGACTGGTAGCTACATCAAATGTACTTTTTTAGGAAAATCTGATGGTGTAGGATTCTAGGACATCTAATTTGAGACTGGCAGTTGAGATGTTTCCGTGTTGGGCTGCTGGACTTGGCTTGTCTCTGTGGCTGGTGGGACCCCCTGAAGGGTCTCTTGGAAGGAAGACTGAGTGGTCCTAGCAGGAATTTCCTTTAAATGCTGCTATTGTTTTGATATAAAATTGATAATAAATGCATTTTGGACTTGTAGGACCTAACCAAAACAGTCTTTTTGCTCCAGTGCCTGGGAACCAGCAGAGGGAGTGTGAGTTAACACTGAGCATCCCTGGGCAAAGAGGGATGGAGACACCCAGGGAAAAACCTGGGGCACAAAAGCACTGCACATCTTTATTCCTTTCAGGTCCCATTAGGAAGGAAGGCTAAATAATCAGCCCACCAAACAGAAAAATACGGTGGTAGTAGTAACAAAACCCATTTTAATTCCGTGCTTCTAAGTGGATATTAGCAACAATAACATTAAACAAAATTAAGCCATAAAAAAGTACTCAGGAGTGTTGTATTCCGAGAGAGCACTAGAACCTGATGAGATTTGGGATGTGCTCTCTCCATTACGGATGCTCCCAGGAAGGAGGTGAAAATCTGTGCTTTTCCCTTGGCGTGTTCAGACTGTTGTGTTTGTTTCTACATCGCTCTTCCTCTCCCCCTCTCAATAACTTCTGGGTTTCAAGCACTGTTTTGCTCAGTCACAGCAAAAGATGTTTAATGCATCTTCATTAATATACATGAAATGCTGTTCCTGTTTTCTGCTGAGGAGGTAACTGGGGCTTTTCCATCTCAGGTCTGAGCTGTGTGTGTGAAAGTGGGAGAGACAAAGAGCAAGGGAAGGAGAAGTGGGAGAGAGGGCTGGTTTGTGTCCATGTGTAGGTAGTTTAAAAAAAAAACCAATCCTTTTTGTTCTTGTAGAATACATGTTACATATCCAGGAGACACTCAAAGCAGAGACTCGTGTCAAGCAGGGTGAGAAGGGGAGCTTTTTTCCAACTTGGTACATTTTCAGGCTTGTCAGCCAGCTTTTAATCAATTTGGTGTGTGTCATGGTCGAATGTATGTCGTGTTCTGGCTTCTTCATCAGAGTTTCCTATCACAGAAAATCAAACATCTTCTACAGAACTGAAACTGGATGGCCCTTTCTTCCTGCTCTGTTTGCATGACAGATCACACTGGTACAGAAATCAGAGAGTGAGGCTCCTGTGTATCAGTATATCAGGAATGGTAGCAAAGGAATAACAAAAATAACCGGACATACACTTGGATTATTAATCAATCATGAAAGTAATTACAGCTCATCAACCACTTGGCCTTGTCTAGGCCATTTCTTATGCTAATAAAGGGAAAGATTTTTGCTATCAAAATAAATCCAAGTGTTTTCACTGCTCAGAACAGGAAGATTCACCATCAGGTCACTTTGAAATTACAGTGGTGTGATAAGAATTAATTATCTGACAAAAATAAAACATCTTTTTCTATGGTACAGAGTCAGGAGCATTAACTTTTCCTTGGAAAGGTTGTTCCTTGCTCCAGTCAGATTCTGTCCGGTGATTTTCTCCCTAAAAATGTATGCATTATGATCTGTGTGTAAGTTCTAGCCTAGGAAAAGATTTTTACAAAGCAGGGAAAAATCAGCATCAACTCAAAGCATGAAATATCTGGAGGTTTGACTCATGAAGGCAAATCAGAAGGGTTTTTTATGTACAACTTGGTAGAGAAATGTAAGAGAGAAATGGTCTGATAATGTAAAATGTTTCATAAAGTCACAAATGCTGTGAGGCTGCAAAAGAAAACCCAGAATATGCAACATAAAACCCTAAGGAAAAACTCTGGGGAAAAACCATTAAAGACGATACAAAGGAGTGTAATTTCTTGAGGTAAAAAGAGATGATGAAATTTGTTCTTGACTGAGTCAGCTCCAGAGGAGCACATTTCTAAGAAATATGATAGAAGTGCAGCCACTGACTAAGACTGAGTATCATTCCTAGAACACTTTAATTGCTGCACTGCCCAGGATTAGGGACTAGAGAGTCTCTTCAATCTCAAAGATTTGTTCACTACTTCACTGCATGGCAGATGATAATATTTCATATTCTTGCAGCTCCTTTCAGCAAACGAATATAAAGAGCTTTAATTAATGCTTCAAATTCCCTTTGTGATCAACAAGTGCTGTGCTCCTTGCACACACAGGTGATGGGAGGGGAGTGTGAAGTGCAGCCCTGCAGGGATGGGCCTTTCCAAAATGTGGGCATTGCTGAGTCAGTGCTGTGTGAGGAGAAACAGGGAACACCTGCTCTGGGTAACCAAACACCTCAGCCTCAGCTGCACATGTGAACTGGCCTCCCAGACCTGCCAGTGAATAAGTTTTCCGACTGTTCTGATAAAAATATGTTCAAGAATTTGACGTACAATATGTGAAGAAAGTGAAATTGTTTGGCAGCTTGTGCTGAACTGTGGTAGACATTTGTTCAATTGCTCTTGACAGAGAGATCTTTATCCCAGATGACACCTCATAAGCATTATTTGTTCCTCGTTTTATATAGTCCAGGTGAAATCCAGAGTACTGGAGTGAAGAATGCTGCATTTTGACCCAGAAGCAGAGAATATCAGAATCTGAATCAATGTTTGAAAAGAACCAAAGGCTCTTTTGTCTACTTTGACACCTGATACTCTGCAGCAAAGATTTCCACTTCCAATGAATAAAACTGCCCTAGGCTTGTTTCTTCCTCCAAATATCCAGGGAGTAAATCTCTCCAATTGTTCCAAACTGCATCGATGTACAATATCAGGAGGAATGTGCAGGAGAACGGATATAATGTGAAAAATCTACATGGCTGAAAATAAAAACTAAACAACCCTCTGATCTGCAGCCTAATCCCATGGTGCAGCTGACCCAGAATTGTAATGCAAATATTGTAGTTCAATCAGGCTATTTTAAGACAAGATAGGAATGAGGCTTCAACTTTCCCCAGAAGGAATGTACATCATTGCCTCTTCTTTAATTTCCTTTTGATTAAAAAAATATTAGACTGTCTGAAGAGTATGTGCTATCTTTTCTGTGTGTAGAGGGAAAGAGGAAAATCAAAAGGAATGAGAAATACAGGTGAACTTGTCAATTCAGGTTCACTGGGAAAAGCTTAGAACTCTTTGTTACCTGCTCTTTATGTGCTGTAGTTTGGCTGATGAGGAAGTGCAATTTCTTTGTATTTTGCATTCTAAAATTCTGAGATCTACGAGTGAATTTCTAGACAAGAGGATGAGAGTCAAGTTTCTGTGTAGTTCTTTCTTCCCTCCCCAGTTGTTCCAGGTTTATTTGTACAGCCATTAGTTCAGTGAGATTCTACTCTCTTCTCTGTGAGGTTTGATACCTAGAGCAGGCTGAAGCTGAGCTTTATTGCCACATTTCCTGCAGCCAACCCAAATAACCAGTGGCAAACCCATTATTTTTGAGCTCCACTTGTTTTTTTGAGGTTTGCAAAATATTTGCAAAATGAAAGAAGGTCTTAAGAAAATTTCCAACTGGTTTGCTATGTTTTTATTCTTGAACTGATTGTGCTGGCAGGTTTCCATGTGTTCTTTGTCTGCTTTGGAGCCAAACGGGTTCACTTGTGTGGCTGACATGCGACTTCTGAGCAGCTGCCAGAGCCTTTCAATAGCTGATGGCTCAACCTATCCAGCCCCAAGAGATTTAGTGGAAACCATTTCTACTGCTTTTCACATTCTCTTAAAAGTGTTTGGGAAATGTCAGTCGCAGAAAGCATCCCTGAAATGACTCTCCAGGACATGATGGGGAGAGTGGCTTTTCCTGACAGCGTCACGGAGACTCCAGAGAACAGCACAGTATTTAGACAAAACCAAAAAAACCCAGATGATGGCTTTGTTATTAAGAAGCCAATATCAGAGAAGGTTGAGGAAAGAGAACTGCTGACAGAGAGAGTGAGCTACGGGCTTTATCAGGAATATCCTTAGGCAAGGGAATGTTGATTAGGTTGAAGCCCTTGAATTTCTATTCTTGTATTTGGTTTTACTGTCCCACGGCTGGTTTGCTTTGTGTAGCTGTGGAATGGCAACAGGGTGAATCTGGGGCTGAGACAATGGTTTTACACGAAGATTTGCATGTGGTAGTGGGAAATCAGACTGCACTGGATGAATATGCACATGCACACAGGTAAAGCAAGGCTTCAAAGTTCTTCAATCCCTGACTTTAGAGAGCCCTCCCCGTGTTCCGTCGAGGTTTCTTCTCGTTAGTATGTGCTATTATGTAACAGTTGCTGTTACTTTGTGTGTCGATCTGTCACTCCCACACTGCTCTGCTAAAGCCAAAGGCAGTTGCTTTGCACATGAAACTTGAAAATGTGAAATTTTAAATTCTTCATGGGTTTCAGACACTCATCTCCCCTAAACATGATCATTTAATTCAGGCTATAGAAGTGTTCCTGGATCTGAAGGCTTTCAGTATTAATTGGAGGATGGAGGAAATTCTTTTTTGCAGTTCTGCACATTGATGAAGGGAATAAAATCTTTGTTTTCTGAAGTCTAGGACTGCCTGGTACTGCAGTACTCATGGCCACACAACTGTTGGGCTGAACAGTTTATGTGAATTAAGTGACAAGATCCTGAGTGAGATGGAGCTGGCAGATCCAAACAAATGGCCACACAATTGTGCCTGCAATCTTCACAGTGTGTTTTTAGGTTTTGTAAAGACAATCCCCTTCTCTGGTTTTCATAATTTTTTAAGTTTCTCTTTTTTTTAGCTCCTTCCTCTCTTTTGCAATGCATTAGTTACTATAGTAACTATGCTGGGAAGGGTATAGAAAGAGGCTAGAGCACCCTAGCAGTGAAATAGAAAGCCACTTTATGTAATAGTTGGAAATTTATATCATGGGTTTGAAAATACAGCAGTTTTGTGGTGGTTTCCATAACCACACACGTGGTATAAAATATATATAGCACTCTTAGGTCATCACTTGTAGTTACCCTCTGCTGCCAACATCCAAAGGATGGCAACTGGAATTCTGCACCTCAGACCAAGCTTTCTGACATCCACAGCCAAGCACTTCACCAGCATCCACTGTCACCTCCTGAGGAAGTTTGATTGTTATGGAAAAGTGTTATGGAAAGTGGTACCTGTAGGCACAACTCTGTTACACTGGGTTTAACGTCCAACAGTTCAACGCGGAGTGCCACGGGGCTGTGTCTGGGCTGGTCACTCTGGCAGGGATGTATTCCATGCCTGTATTCCATGCCTGTACTCCATCCCTCCAGAGTAACAGCCGCAGAGTTTGGGCTGTGATCCTCTTATCTCTTAAGCTGCCCTGCTCTGAGTCAGTGTTTTCACAGGTGAATGCCAAACATTGCAGGAAGCAAAGGCAGAGCAGAAAGTATTCCTGAAGCCAGTTCTGACCTGTAGCTCCTGCATAGCTCCAGGAGACACTGAAGTACAAGCTATTTGGTAATAATGATGCATTACACACCTGGTAACTTCGGCCTCTCCTGGTAATAAGAGACTTTTTTCTTTTTCAGGGAGCATATTTAAGCACAGCCTGGTGTAAATTCATACTTTAGTAATTGTGTTCTACCTATCCCTGGAGTTCTGATGAAAGCATTACCATTCATTACTTCCTGTCCGAAACTCAGGGCTGCCAGCTCTCATGATTTTATGGAGTCTCAGGATAGTTGTATTTTCAAAAAGTCCCAGCTCCTGAAGCCATGCAAATATGTGAACTCTATTTCATCACATAAAGGGCACACTTCTGGTGTTCTCAGCTGGGGAGAAGTCTGAACTAGCAACTCGGTGCACTGTAAGACTGGGAAGAAAAGGTAATTTAAAGGTGTATTCTTTTGAATGAAATCTCTAACTTAAGCACGATGGATAAGTTTTAGATGTTTGCACTTGACAACAAGATACTGTTTGTTTATTTTTGCTGCCATGCTCTACTTGGGAGCTCGGATATTCTTCCCTCACTGGTAGAACATCCTTTGCATTACCTCATAAAACAGTGAAGATTAAACTAGAAACCCATTTAAAAATGTTTTGAGATCTTTGGATGGAAGCTGTGAAAAACACATCTGTCCTCTTAAATATGCATTAATGTATAAAGCACATTAAAAATTCAGCTCTTAAAATCTTCATCACGTGACCTGAAAGTCTGCTGATGTTTCTCTTGATTCTTGAAGGCAGATTCTCGAGGAGCTGCATAATTCCTTATTTAAACTCCACAAACCCCTTCAGAGCTGCCTAGTTCTTAGGAGCAAGGAGGAACAGGGAATAGCTGACAGAGAAAAATGGCAGGGAAAGCAAGGAAAAATCTGTGTGTGCCTGTGGTTCCAGCACAGAGCTTTCAGGAAGCATGGCAAGCACTGAGCAGGGGAAAATGGTGAGTAAATTATTTCCCAACTACTGACTTTCTGCAGGTTTTCTTTGGTTTAAACTCCTGAACTGACCACTGACACCATACTTGGCTGATGGTCTCGCCTCATCCCCTCCCCTCCCCTACGCTGGCCATGGCCTGAGTTTCACCGTATCCCACATCCAAGCTTGTGTTTTCCCCTTGCAAATCCATTTGCTTCAAAGGTTCCTCGCCGTGCAGTAGTAGGATGTTTATTTCCATAACATGAACTGTTGGATTCCTGTAACTTAGAGCCTGGACAAGGGGGAAGGAGCAGGAGAGAGACTGAAATGTTTCTGCACAAACCTCTGGCTACGGAGCCCAGTAACCTCTCCAAAGCACTGTCACATCTCAGCCAACTTTCAGAAGGGCTTGGAATCGTGCTCCAGGCGGGCCTAGGAGAAATTTGCATTGTTCACATTATTGCTGGTATTCTCTGCTTTCTGAACAACAGCCAACAGGAAATTCCTGGGACAAATCTTTCCACTTTTTTTCTTTAATAAAATATTTAGGGGGGAAAAAAAAGAAGGGCAAGAGAGTGAAACCAAGCCATACAGAACAAAGAAAGCAATATCAGCCTCAAATCACAGATATGTAAAGTTTTGAGCCTCCTTTGTGATTTTATTTTTTCCTCTGAAGGATTTATGACCTCACGTGTGTTGTTTCTGTGACATCAGACGGTGTTGCCATGGGAACCATTTTATTGTCAAAACCAAAAGAATTTTGAAGAGTTCCTTAGCAGCACAGGACACAGAGTGCAGAGGATAAAGAACCTATTTTTATCTAGATGATAAATCTGCTTTATTAGGCCCATGATTTTTCAGCTCTGTCCTGCTAGAAGCAAAAATAAATCTGACAAAAACAACAACTCTTGCACCTGTTAATCAGGGACTGAATTTGTCCCTACATGCAAAATCTTGGGAATTTCCTTTCTTGTCTCCCCCTCCAAAAGACTGATAGCTTCCAAATGCTTCAGCATATGAGGAGAAACAACAATCTGCTCATGTGAGCTTTACAGGAGCGAGGAACAGGAAGTTTGTGTTGCTGTGGGCTTGGTTGCCTTGAATTGACGATGTATAATCATGAGCAGAATGAAGCATTGAGGATTCATATTTTGCTTCCATAATACCTCCAAAATCAGATTTCATGACAGATTTGGTAGTTCATGTTATTAACTGTAGAGCTCTCTAGTTTGTACTGGGACCTGCAGGAATGATGGATCCCCACCAGAGGACCCATAGGTAAAAAAGAACGAAATGCTGTGATTGAACAGGGTTAAAATGTAGAATAATGTTCAAACCCTGCTGAGAACAACACGGGATCAACCTGCTAAAACCTAGCAGTTAACATGGAGCAAATCTGGGAGTTTTAGATCCATAAAAATAGCAAGTGTGTGGTATATGAGCTCGCTGATAACATGCACTGCTAAGTCCTACAACCCAATCTGATTGTGTATCTACACACAGCCCAGTTCTTAAGGAAAATATCAACACGGGTTCTGAGAGAAAGTTGTTAGAGGAAATTTTAAAATTCCTTTCACATATGTATCCTGCTCTGGTTAAGATTCTGCAGCTGCTGAATTCAGTGCCCCAGCACTGGTGCTGTATTCCGAAAGACAAGTGATCTCATTGCCGTGTGTTTGCTGGAGTAAAAGGAATATGCACAAGGGGATAGGTAGGTTAAATGCCATATGGTTAACCCCAGCGTTCCTGTTCTAAATGATTCCCCATGTTTGGATGGATATCAGCATTTCACAATATTTTGCTGATCTTTTCCTTTGTAACGAGGTAACCTGGGGAGAGAGAGAATGATAGTGACTGTAATTACTCCAAATTTATATCTGCTCTCTGTCCAATCCACCTCTACAAATGTATTCCTGTAGACCTAAGCAGCTTAGAAGTGGATCTGAGGGAATATCAAGGATGCAGAATCCCAGCATGGGAAGGAGAAGGAAAGTGCTGCTTAAACATTGACACATTGCCAGATGTAGTGCTTTTTAACATTGGTGGAGGCTTGTTCACACTTGTCAAATCACACTGTGCTTGCTAATGTTGCATTTTCATCAAATATATTAGCTCTCCCTCTATTCCCACTCCCCAGCAATCCTTTTATTTTCATTTTTCCTTCCTTACCTTCATTCCCCATTGTTTTTTTTTCCCTTTTTGCCCTCATCGTTATTTTCATTCTTTATTTCTGCCTGGCTCCCCCCGTCAGCCAAAAAAAATCAGTCTGACCCAATCTCCCTCTTTTTCAAACACGTAGGTTAAGCAGATGCCTGCCTGGAGGAATTTACAGCCTGATGTACAACACGCAAGGAATACATAGGCTGAGATTCCAGAGTGGGACCAGTTAGCTGTTAATCAGCAATTGAAGGATGCATGAAAGAAACACATTTGGGATCTTCTTAGGGAAAAAAAAAAAGGTGAGGCAGTGAATGTCTGCCCTGAAGGGAAGGGATCCTTTTTTGGTGCACCAGTGGGTAGTGTCAGTGAAGAAATCGAGTTCAGGCCTGAGGAGCATTTTGTGTGGAATACTAGGATGCACCAGAAATAACAGGCTACAGTACTTGGGGGGTTCTGATGGTGAAAAAGAGGCTCTTAAATTACTTGTGAAAACCAGCTGAGGTTTATGAAGGGTTTTAATAAAAATAACATAGCGTAGCAGAACATCCCCTCTTCCCTTTCATTTTAACTGTACACAAAAGCAGCAAGGATTCTCATTCCTTTGCCCCCTCAGCTCTTTTCCCCATTTCCCTGTCATGTGGAAGGATAAAAAGAGAGCATTGAACTCGGAGTGTCTGATTGGGTTGGACAGGAGAAATACTGAGAAGATCTTTGCTGAGGGCAGGTCTGTAGGCAGGGAAGGAGGGTGAGTGGAAGGGAGTTGTCCTGAAAGGCTCTTCTCTGGGGTCTTATCTCATTCCATCCAAGTGGGGGATGGCTGGCAAGTGCAGACACTTCAGCAAGGCCAGTGTTAAAGCAGAGCATTGCCCTTCAGTGGTTTGAGAGCAGCTGCTGGAGGGAGAATGTTCAGCAGAAGAGAATCCTCAAGGATCACTAAGACAGCCTGAGCTGTGTAGGGTTTGCTGTCCGGCTGCCAGTGGGTGCTTTTAGGGACAGGTCTCATATTGTAGATAAATAATTTTTAATTTTAATATGTAAGCCTTTGTCTTCTTATGGTGCAAAATGTTAATGCTAAAAAATCTTCTCTTCACATAGATAACTTTTCAGAAGCTCAAAAGGAGGTTTTGCCAAGGAAAGGTTTCAGCTTGTGCTCCCCCAGTAGTGTCTTGTTCAAAACAAATAGGCACATTGGTCCAAAATCCAGCAAATGAGTAGCTGAGGAAGCAAAGCTGGTGAAGACTCAGTCATACCTGCCTTTCCATGGACCTGGCACCTTTGCTGAGTGGGTTCTGAGGTGGGGGTTTGGGTTTTGATGCCTCTCTCAGGGTGGGCCAGCTCCTTATATTGCCCTGGGGCAGTTACATGTCAGATTTGGGAGTAAAGGTACTGACTGTGTAGGATTCCTGTGGTCACTGCTGCATTGGAAGCCCACGGAAAGTTCTGCTCATTTATGCTGTAGAAGCAGAGAAAACTCCTTGATCCACCAGGATTAAGGGAGGAAGAACTACAGATCTGCTCTACCTCCATATCTTGCCATCTTTTCAATGGGTAATCCCCGCTTTCGTGCCACCTTAGGGTGTCGCATCCACGCTTGATGTGATGGAGATTCCTAAATCTGATGGTTCTCATCCACAGCCTAGACTGCAATGTTTTGGGGCCCTCATATCCCATGCAGAGCAAGGGAACATATGCAAGTATTTTCTACAACAGTCCCTCTTCTTTCCGTTGTTCAGGGAAGGGATGTGGTGTGTTCAGACATCGGCTTGCCACAAACCATCCCTCTTTCCATTGTGCCTAATCTGAGGCTTTCCTGTGTTTGGGGAAAGATTTGCAGGGGACTTAAGGAAATTAAGGACAGTAACGTGTGAGAAGGTACAGAGCTGCTGGGATTCCCTGCAATGGCTGTGGCTGTGATAATGAGCCCCTGTCAAACACCACTTGCCTAAGCCCCTGCCTCCGTGATTACTTTTCAGCTGAAAGGAGCTTTACCTGAATTAGTGTTTTGATTTGGAGCAAGAGTGCACTTTTGAAGGGAGTCCCCTCATCAGTTCTGCTTTCTCTGCATTAGAGTGGGTTTAGAATGCATTAAATCAGTTTCTTTTGGAGGCACTTAAACACAAAATGTGGTTTAGGAGTAGCACAACCTCCAGCTGGGATGTAAAGAACCAAACCAAGGACTGGTTTTGCGGATCCTCCTAAACCAAACATACAGCTGGGCTGCTCTGTGCACGGAACCAGGCTGAACCTAGGCCAAAGCAGAATTCCAGGGCTGAATTTAGTGCTTGCTTTGGTCCACTGAGGTGCTGCTATTGTACAAAATTACTGGCAGGATGCAGCCAGAAGTGGCTGCAGTTTAAATGTCAGAATTAACTGTAAGGATGAGGAACAGGAGAAACAAGAATGACTCCCATGGAATACACCAGTTCATCCCAATATTTCACACTGTGAGCAGCCCTGGGTCTGCCCATCAGATACAACAACTTCTGCTCACCTTTCCATACCACATCCCTATGCTGAAGTCAACCCCTCTTTCCTCCACACAGGAGTACAAGTGTCAGCTGAAAATTTGTGAAGATTCACTTATCAGAAAATAATTAAAGATAAAACTTAGTATCAAGAAATGGGAAAGGTAAATGGTGTGGTGTGGGAGTCATTAGTATGTCCCACATGCCTATGCATTCCCTGCAGATTGGGCTCCCTGCTGTTCAAAGGACAAGGATAACAGAGAGAACCTCAGGGAACCTGAATTTTCAATTCCCTCCCTTCTCCACAAAGGTCTTATGAAGAAGGAAACTGTAGGTAAATGTTCCTGCTTTTCATCTCTGGGGTGGGGCAGCCATTCTCAGTCTCTGGCTGAGAGCCATCAATTTTGCCACTATTCTAAAAAGGGAAAGATTTTAAAACTTTCATCTTTGGGTCAGGGAACAGTTGGGGTGATTCAGCCACCCTGGGCCCTGTGGCTGGCCCTGTTTTCCTCTTGCTTCATGACCAGCATGAACATAATTTTTTGGTTCTTTTGAGAAGGGTTGTGTTTGTATTTTTGAGAAGGTTGTGTTTGTTTCTTTTTAACCATTAATGTGCATCCCTTGGATCCTGTATTGGATTGCTGGTTACAGAGAAAAGAACTACTCTGAGTGTGGGTGCAAGGATAAGAGATTACAGCCTGGTGCAGCCCAGGCACACGGAGGGAGATGGGACACAATGGATTTCTGGGCTGGAGCAGGACTGGAGGAATCCTGTCAGAGGACAGGGGGGCTCTGCCATATGGAGTGGTTCAGACGGGGTGAGGAAACAAAGGAATTCTCACAGAAAAGCAATGCTGGCATTGTTTTCAAGTCCAGCTTTTTGTTCTCCTCAGTCCTAGGAAATTTCATGGTGAATCAGTCTAAATTATTACCTCCTAATGCTATTGCTTCTTGCTGTGTTTTTGTGGGAATATTATGGTTCTTAATTTCTATGGCCCTTTCCACTCTAATGCAGGGATGGTTGGCCGTGCCATTCCCTGTGGTGCTTGATGGACTTGTCAGAGTTGTGTTATCTGTGTCTTAGATCTGTGATGTAATAAAAATACATTATTATTGACTAAGCTTTAGTGTTTCTGGATTCTCAGCTGAGAGTCTGAACTCAGAAGAGAACATAGAAATAGAAAGAAGGAGTTTCATGTACCCGGTCTGCTTGTAGGAACCATTTCTGGAATGTGCTGAGTATTTTAGCTTAACACTTCTACAGGAAAAACCTAGAACATTGCAGTTTCATTCCTTCAGACTGATTTATAAGCCAGATTTTTAAAGGAGAGGAAAAACTCCAGCCTAATTTTTTTATATGACTAGGGACCATTCAAAGTGTACCAAAGTCATAAATCAGATCCCAGAAACAGAGTGTTCAGGATTTTACTTTCTGGATGGCCCTCAGGATTCAGTTTTCTAGATTTTTCTAAAATCTTGTAGTTGGCAAGGAAGACTGGTAAGTAATTTCTTGATTCCAGGAGCTGGGTCTTTATGAGAAACACAAAATGTACAAAATACTGCAAGAACAGCCCCCCAAAAAACTTGATGTTCGTGTTATGACCATCTTGGTTGCTGTAATTCTTGATTAAATTCTTCACCACTGTCTGGCTTTTACACATTCAAAATAATATTTTTCCCCCTAAGAGTAAGCAGGATGACATAGGGCTAGGGAGGAAAACACAAGGACAGTACAATGCAAGTCTTCCCTTAGAATTAATTTGGGTAAAATTAGTTTTGAAATTTTGAATTGCAGAGTGCAGGATCGTGGATCAGAGCAGGAGTCTGTGGGCAGTTTGCCAGTGCCCACCCCTCACTGCTCTGTAATGCCTGTGATCCCTAAATCCTGCTCCAAAAGGTAAAACACGGCTCTTTCTCAGTGTGTACATGGGCAAAACAGGAAAGCCAGTGGTGGAAAGCCCTCCCAGACATGGTGCTTTAGAAATTTGGATTTGACTGCAACCATGTGCATCACATTCAGTTCAATCCACTGGGCAAGACGGGATTTTTTCCTCAGCCTAAAAGTCATCTCCATCAAATAATGGATTCTTCCCTTTGTGGGTGTTTTCCAGGAATCTTCTCAGAAGCTTTGCAATGTGTGCAAGAGAAGAAACATTTGCAGGGCTGATGCTGAATTCCACCCTCAGCCAGCCAGAGCTCTCCAGCTGCTGCCCCCACTGAGCTCCCAGTCCTGATCTCTCTTGATTTAAACAGGACTAATTTGGCAATTGCCTTTAAAGGTGCAAGTGCCATTTGAGATGAGCACCAAGTCTGTTTTTTACATTACCTGTTCCTTCCTCCCTTGCTTTTAGCAAGAGTTGTGCAGGTGGACTCATACCTCCTGTGTTCCAAGAGCTCAGCAGTTGATTTTGGGCTCCCTGCCCTTGTGCTGCCACTCTCCCAGGCATGGCCGAACCCTGCGGGTCTCCTTAGTCACAGGGTAGAGGCAGGAAAATGTCCCCTTCCTGTCCATAAATGGCACTCCTGAGTGCTTCCCACCTGTGGCCACGGTCCCCTGCAGCATTTTCATTGATTTTGCACAGTGCAGAGAGGGTAATTTCTATCTCGGAGAGCACAGGAGTCCCACCGTTCCTCCAGCCTGGGAAGAGCCAGCGGCATGTCAGGGTCATGGAATCATTAATGTTGGAAAAGCCCTCTGAGATCAGCGACTCCAACCATTCCCCAGCACTGCCAAGGCCACCCCTGCCCCATGTCCCCAAGTGCCACATCCACACGGCTGTTAAATCCCTCCAGGAATGGGGACTTCAGCACTGCCCTGGGCAGCTGGGCCAGTGCCTGACCACCCTTTCCATGAAGAAATTTTTAGAATATCCAACCTCTCTCCCCTCCCCATCGGCACAGCCTGAGGC
>VWZW01004577.1:0-21473 GCA_013397115.1 Edolisoma coerulescens
TGCCAGCTCAGAGGCCACACAGAAGGGACAGCCTGGTTCACGAAATGCTTTATGACTGGGCAGTCTGCACCGCAATCCTCACCTGGCCCCGGCCCAGGGGGGACAACGATCCGAAATCACAAAAGGTTTACAAAGAGGGGTCTGAGTCTACCACAGTGGGGGGTCCTGGCCGCATGGGGCCAGCTAGCAGCACAGCATGGCCTCACCGTCTCCTTCCCTGGAACACTGTGGCAGCAACTATCAGCATCAGCCTCAAAGCTAGCACCTCCCTCCCAAGGCAGAAAGCTCGGGCCCCAGCAGGTCTTTGGCAGCTTTTTACATTTCAGCACTTTGACATTGTTCCAATAAAGTTTGTTTTTAAAAAGTCATAAAAAAACTTATTCCCTTGCCTGAACAGGCAACACTCAGGACCACCCAGCTGGGCCCAATGCAGGTCCACGACTGTGGTGTGCGGAGCCCTTGGCATGAGGCGCAGCAGGGACCATGGTCCCCTCAGGAGCTCCTCGCTGCTTGGGATGCTCAGAAGTCCATCCAGCTGGTGCATCTGGGGTGCGCAGCACCCCTCCTCAGTTCATGAACTGGGTATAGCCCTCTGCCCCAGTGACAATGACATCCATCCAGATGCGCATGGCCTCGGCTGAGGGTGCCACCATGTAGTAGAGTCGGTCGTGGGTCTTGACGCAGAAAGTGAGCGCAGGGTTGGGGCTCTGGAGGGGAGGATGGAATCAGCACTCTGGTCCCCTCTGAGCAGCATCGATCCCCTCCTTGTCCCCCCACAAAACCCAGAAGTGGGGTCCTGCCCTTGGCAGGAAGGGAAGCTGGCTCCACCAGGGACCATGGACCACTCCAAAAGCATCCCTGGTGTGCACTGCCGTTCTGCCTCCTACCTGCATGAGAGGACAATGCAGGAGAATGGGGATGCCCCCGGCGGCTCCCGGCAGACACCGGAGCAGTGGCAGTGCCTGGCTCTCACCTTTGCAGCACTGCGGAGGTGGTCATAGTAAACCTCTTCAATGGCTTGGAAGTAGATAACACCCTTCAGCTTCGTCTCATGTTTATCTGCCCAAGAGAGGGAACCGTTGTCGACCGTGGGCAATGGCATGGGGAGGGGACGCAAGGCAGCACAGGGACTCACCCACGTAGTATGAGAGGGTGCGCTTCATGCGGTCAAAGACAAACCAACGCTTCTTCCAAGATTTGATCTTCCCGCCCATCTTGACCAGGTAGCCCTTGCACATCTTCTCTGTCAGGATGATGTGGTAGCACGTGTCAACGTTGTGGCCTGAGGACTCGATGTGCAGCCGCAGGTTGAAATCCTCCTTGCGGATGGGGAGGTACCGTGTCAGGGGACGAGCCTGGAAAAGCAACACAGCCCTGCAAAGCCCACCAATGGTGACAAGAGCCACATCCCCCCACTGCAAGCTGGGACATCAGCAGCAAGCTGGATGTGCCTCGCTGTCCAGGCTGGGAGAAGGGGATGGCAGCCCGCCTCACACCTGTGAGAAATGCTTCTCCCGCAGTTTGACCTCCTTCTCCACCAGCTTCTGCCGCCGCACAGTCTCATCCTGCAGCCGGCGTTCCAGCTGCTCCCGGCGCCAGCGCTCATCCTCCAGCGCCTGCTGACGCAGCTCCATTTCCCGCTCCTGCCGGCACGCACAGGCGTTCAGCCCCATGGACTGGAGACCTGCTTGCTGTCCAGCCATGGTGCTGGTGCCCCCGCTCACCCGGGACTCCATCAGCCGCGACTTCTCCTCGTGTGCCTCCTTCAGCATCTTCTCCATCTCCTCAATCTTCCCTGTCTCCATCCCGCTGGCACTGCAAGACAGCCACAGCTGCTGCCCCAGCAGGAAGGACCTTGAGCCAGCAGCACACCAGCAGAACGGGCTGTCCCCTGGCCATACGAGCTGGCCCCAGGGTTACCTGGAGATGTTGTCAGGCGAGCACACAGAGTTGTTGCCGAGGGAGATGCTGGTCTCCATGCTGTCTGAGCTCTCCAGGCTGAGTGTGTCGTATGCGTGGTCCAGCTCCTCAGCTCGGGGCCCGGCACCATGGGGACGGTGGTGGTGGAGGATGGAGTGGTGCATGAGCCGGGGGAAGGCCGTGGGGAAGGGGGGCTGCCCATGCAGGGCTTCCCACTGGGACTGTGCCTCAGCAGCTGCTTTCTGCTTCAGCTCTGCAAGCCGCCGTTTCTGCTCCTCAATCACCTGCTGACCTGTGCCATGGGAAGGTGACAACGTCAAGTTAAATGTGCCGCATTGTGGTGGGCAAGGGGGGTTGGCACAGGCAGAAGACACTACAGGCACTGCTGGAGCCATGAAGGCATGGTAGGGGCAGAGGTGGGAGCTGCTGTCACAACTCTCTGGCAAGCACAGCAATCTGTCTGGGCAGGAGCAGGGGGGCACATGCACCAGGCTGGTAGGAACAGGCTGGGCAAAGCATTAGCGGGTTGGGGACGCACAGGGTTGTCCCTAAGCAGATGTCGATATGCACTTGGGGTCCTGGACTGGTCATGCCCCTCTTATGTATGGCAGAAGGTGCCAGCAAACAGCCATGCTGCTGCCTCTGGGCTGCTCTAGGCAGTCCAAGTCACCCCACATCTCTACCTGGTGGATCGCCTGGCTGCAAGGGCTCTGCTGGGAGCAGCTCAGCTGGAGACGGGCCGTCAGGTGGAGGGGTCAGGAGGAAAGAGAGGGGGGAAAAGCAAGAGACCATGAGAGAGGCACTGCATCCTGCCAGAGCACTGCTGCTGCTGCCACCCTCAGCCAGGCTCCCTTCTCCATTGCCCAAGAGGCAGTGGGGATAGCATCTCCCAAAGTCCCACCACCCCACACAGCCAGGACGCAGAGCCAGAGCTCACCCTTCTGCTGCAGGGCCAGCTGGCGCTTGGTCTCGATGTCCTGCAGCGTGGCCACCAGGTTGCGGGACAGGCTGCCCGCCGGGCTTGGGGGGCCCTGGGCAGGACAGCAGGTGGTCAGCTGCAAGGATGGGGATGGCACCAGGCATGTGTGAGCCATGGCCAGGGTGCCTGGGTCCCCCTGGCAGCCATACCTTGGGTGAGGGGCTACGCTCCAGCATGGAGAGGTTGAGCTGCGAGGACGAGGGGGTCCCACTCTTCATCCGAGGGGTGAGGACACCAGCACCACCCTCTGTTTTTGCACGATAGACCTGAGCACAGAGACACAGACGTGAGAGAGACATGGGGGAACTGCACCCTGGACAGATGGCTTGCCTGCCAGCAGGGCTGAGCCCTGCTGACCCTCCCCAGATCCTGCTCTGTGTCGGTGCCATCCTGGCAGAGATTGCCTGCCCTGGGCCACAGATCTGCTGCTCTGCCTTTGCCTGCTGTGGCACCCAGGGCCCCAGCAGCACTCAGGGTACAGGGTCCACAGGAACATCCCCACATTGCCCCACTTTTGCTGCAACCAGCAGCCCCAAAGCCTGAGCCTCGGCAGCAGGGAGCCAGGATTACCTGGAGAGCCTTGTGAGAGGAGTGAGCTTTAGCTGGAAGTGGAGGAGGGGAAGAAGAAGGAGAGACAGAGGAAGCGGAGGTCTCAAAGCCAGCCATAACCTCCTGGTACCACTTCTCTAAATCAAGAGCTGGGAGACACACAGGGCCTCCCAACAGCTGCTGCTCCATCTGGAGAGAGAGGCTGCATGAGAAAGGATGAAGGACAAATGCAGCAAGAGGGACAGATGCACAGAGAAGAGGTTGGAGCATTCCTGCCTGAGCCTGCACCATTCCCCCAGAACTTAACGTGCAGAACCCCTGGGGATCCTGCGCACTCCCTGGCTAAGTCCCAGCAGCTGTAGGAGCCGTTTGCTGTTCACGAGAACATGAGAACTGATCAAGCACAGAGACCCCCTGCCCTAGGGGCAGTGGAGCAGCAGGCAGGACAGCCAAGGGTGTGTGGACTGTCAAGAGCCCAAGCTGCTGCTCAGCTCCATCTGCAGCTCACCCCTTCCTGTGCATCTCCGTCACCTCCCAGGGAGAGTGCAAGGGGCCAAAGGGAGGGAAACAGGGCACCAACCTCTGCAGAGACGAAGGGAGAAGGGAGAGATGGAAGAGGAGGAGCACAGCCTGAGGATGAAGGAGCCGGAGGGGTACAGCCCAGCAGGGAAGCAGCAGGGGTGTGGAGGCTGCCCAGGATACCCGAAAGTTGCTCAATGGTCACGTACTGGGCAGAGAGAAGCAGATTAAACCAGGAGAAGAGCAAAGGCAAGCAGGCACAGAGGAACAAGCAGGGAGCTCCAGCCCACAAAGGAGGGTTCATTGTCCTGGGAGGAAAAGCAGTTGGTGCTGCAGCCACCCTGGTGCTGGGCACTGGGTCAGGTCCCTGCCTGCTCTGCATCCTCCTTGCTTGGGACGAGCAGCCAGGACTGCATCCAACAGACAAAAGGCCACCCTCCCACTGCTGGGCACCCACTCTGCTCCCGAACCCTGCCACTACATCCAGAGCAGGCAAGAAGTGCCTGCAACGAGACTGGGCAGCTTGAGCCTCTGCTCCCCACTCAGCTGCAGCCAGACAAGTATCCTGACCCCAGAGAGACGTGGGCTCCAAGCACCAAGGCACACAGGGAGGCCGCGTGTCCGCAGCTTCCTCACTGCCTGGGATGCAGTGGGCAACCCAAGGGAGCAAACTTGAGCATGCTCTGGGGCAGGTACCTCGTTGGCTGTGGGAGGTACAGCAAGCAAGAAAGAGCGCTGAGCAGCAGCAGTGGCAGCAGCAGAAGCTTTAGTGTCCAGGCTGGGGCCATGTGCATTACTGCAGAACCTGAAAACGTCAGACAGCCTCATGTACTCCTAGAAATCCACGGCAAGGGAGAAGGAGAAGAGTTAGACCCGCGTGCTGGCATCATGGCACTGACTGCACAGTGGGAGCAAACCTCCCTGTGCATTCACGCCCCAACACTGCCTCCCCAGCCCTGCCCCGCTGCCCATGGTGTCCCCAGTGTGCAGCACCGTGCGGGAAGCGCTCAAGCTGAGCTGGGTGTGCTGGCACCCAAATTGCCCCAGCCTTCAGCGCAGCTTTGCTGAGTGCCTACAAGGGACAGGGATGCCTCAGGGTCTTCCACGGTCACTGGCCACAAGTCTTCCCTAGTGCAGCAGCACTGGATGAGGCACCTCAAGCTGTGCTGAGCCAGCTTAAAATCCACTTCCTCATCCTTTCTGAACCAAACATGCTAAAGCTGGGGACTTGCTCTTATTTTGGGAAAGCCAGGCTAGCAGGACCCTACAGGATGCTGTCAGGAGGTGCCCAGCCAAATGGCAAGCAGTGAGCTAGGGGGAAGCACAGGGATGCCAGTGCCCCACAGCGCTGCACCAGGATTAAAACAGAGGGCAGCAGCAGCAGGAACTGGGATACCCAGCGGCCTCAGGAGAGCACCTGGAATTAGGGACTGAGTGTTAATGAGCACAGCTGCCAGAGAGCTATATGATAAATGCCCCAGCCATGCTGCTGTGGGGGCCGTCCTGCTGCCTAGGGGTGATATCAGTCCACAAAAGGGGTCTCAGCCAAGGAGGGGTGAGCAAGCACATGCAGCTAGTCCCTCTAGTTAGTTACCTCTTGTGCCTTGGGGTAGGAGTAGGTGGCAGGAGAAGCTAAGGAGGCAGCTGCTGCTGGCAGGGGGCTCAGGGGCTTAGTTCCCTCCAACAGCTCATAAGGTTCTGAGATGTGGAGGGTCTCCTGTTGAAGGGGAAAGATCACGTAGGCAAGGTGGGCACAGACAGCAAGGTGGCAGCAGCAGGAGTTCCACTGCAGGCAGGCATGACGGGAGTCTGCCATCCTGTGCCTCTTCCCAGCAGCAGGTCAGGCAGCACCACAGCCCCTGAGGGCATCATGGTTCTGGCTCCCCATTCAGAGCCACGAGCAGGGTAACAGGGCAACTCACTTCCACCTAAAAGTCCCCTGTACCAGCACCAAGACACCCCCACGCTTGCTCTCCAGCAAGGATGGGACCCCAGGCAGTGCTGTCCTATGTGCTGCTCTGTTGCATTTCCTTCCCTCCCTCCCAACCTCTGGAGGCCATGGAGAGACTCTGAGCAGCTGGAAGCACCTGGCTCTGGTCAGAAGGTACTTAGGAACACAGGAACTGCTGCAGAGCAAAGCTGGTGGTGCACAAGGCTCGTCCTCACCTGTGACAGCAGCTTAGGAAAGCAGCTCTAAGCACCATAGCCCCCTCTACCCACTTACCTCTCGGAGAGCCGAGGACATTTTGGGGAAGTTCCTGCCACCTGTGACGAGCTGGTATCGCCTCTCCAGAGACACGAGCTTCTCCTTCTCCTGCGCATGGGGTGACAGGTCAGAGGCAGCTGATGGCTACTGGCACCCCGTGGCCGGTCACCCCCCAAGCTCACCCTGCCTGCCAGCAACCTGGCAAGAGCTGGCATGATCTTGTCCCTGCCTCGAGCACCCTCAGGAGCACACAATCATGGCATTACCTTCTGCAGAAGCTGCAGGATGCTGCTCCGCTCCCTGGCCAGGCGTTCGGCCTCCTGGGCACTCTGAAGCCGAATCTGGGCAGCCTGGGCATCCAGGGCAGCCACCCGCTCCTGGGGAGCAGGCAGCAGAGATGAGCTGGCTGCTGGTGAGCCATGGGATGCAGCCTGGCCATGCCAGACCCGTGGGGCACAGCTTGGCCACACTGGACCTACTGCCCCTCCACCCTTACCTTCCTGCGGGCAATGCTACGGTGGCACTCAGCCCGGCTCTGCAGGAGCTGCTGGCCTCGTGCCTCGCGCTCCTCTTCGAGGTGGCTCTCCCGCTCCAGCTGCTGGAACTCCAGGTCCTCAAACAGCTTGGCCTCCGTCTCCAGTGCCTCCGCCTCCTTTGAACACACAAGAGCACCGTGAGTGGATCAGTCCCGCTGGATGGACACCTCTGCATCCTGCAGGCAGGTCTCCCACAGCAAAACTTCCTGCCATGTCTCCACATCCAACTGGTGCTGGCCAGGAACAAGAGCTGGTAGCCAAGCCTGTCCCCTGTGCCTGGTGTGGGCAGGCAGGCAGTTTTGCCTTCTGCACCAGAAACATGAGAGATACTGACAAGAGTGTCTGCTGTCAGAAGAAGGCAACGGAGGCACCCAGAACAGGCCAGGACAGAGCAGTCACCCCCATGAGATGAGCTTGCCACAGCCAGGGTCTTCGCCAGCCCTCGGAGACCAGCTGCCCCTGCTGAACCACGTATGTGCTAAAGCCGTGCCCTGACAGGTAGCAAAACACCATGTGTCGGCATAACCACCAACACGCAACGCTGTGTCACCAAGCCTACAGGTGGCAAAGCCCCCCCAGACGAGAACCATGCTGGACGAACTCCTGTGTGCCCTTCCAGGCACTGACAGCACGTGGCAGCACTCAGCTCCACACCTGCTGGTGCCACCCTGGCAGCCGTTGCACCATGCACCCCACAGGGATGTGTTTCATCCTGCTCCGTGAGCGGGGCAGCCAGTGCTCTTGTGGCGCAGCGCCGGTGTGGTGGCTCCTGAGGGCTCCCACACACAGAGACCGCTCCATCACCCTCCTACCCACTATACACCAGAGCCTCATCCAGCATGTGGGTACCTGGCCGGAGCAGGCTGTGGCAATGGGGGTTTATCTGGGCAGGCACCAGCCATGGGCTGGGGAAAGTCAACCACTTCCAGAAAATACCAGATAATAGGAAAAAGTGCTGAGGACTAGCAGTAACATAGATCAACATCACTGTGTAAATAAACATTCTCAGGAAATAGCTGGAGGCAGCCAGATGAGGATGCAGCAGCCCCCAAGACTCCCCAGCCTGCCCTCTTTTGCAGGGCAGGGTCCATGCTCGTGCCCTGCCCGGTCCCGAGGAGCTCTGCCAAGCCGGTCCCGAGGAGCTCTGCCGAGCCGGTCCCGCGCCCCGGGCCCGGGCGAGCGGCAAGCTTACCAGGACGATGGTGCCCGGTGCCAGCCGCCTCCAGCCCGGGTGCGACGCTCCCAGTGCAGCCCCGGCTGGCAGGGAAGAGCTGGCCTAAGCTGGAGCGGAGGGAGGTGGGCCATGGTCCGGGAGGGATGGGGGGAGACACTGACCCTTCGCATCTGCTCCCGCAATTGCTCCCGCATTGACTCGGGGCACTTATCAAGGTGGCTCTTCGACTCATGGTAAAGCGCCCGGAGTTGCTCTAGCTCCTTCCTTTCAGCATCAACCTTTGCCCTTTCCTGAATCAGGGGAGAACAAGACAAAACAAAAAAAAAAGGAAAAGGAAAAAAAAAAAAAGAAAGAAGAGAGAAAACACACTTCTCAAATGGGCGCCATGCAGAAGCTTTGAGTTAGAGAGGGGCTCAGCTGGAGACAGAGGGGGCTCAGGAGAAGGAGCATCATGGCAGCTACAGGGGGATCGAGGGATCAAGAGACACAGGAGCTGGGGCTGGGCAGTGTTAGAGGGGCTACAGCCAACCCTTGACCTCAGCTCTGTGTTTCCAAAAACAAATTTGCAGGCAGCAAAAATATCAACGCTGACAGCATGGTTAAAGTCATCCCAATCCTGCACACAGCTGCATCACATGCACCCTCTGAATAACCACTAATGGGCTTTGTTAACTGCTGCTCAGGATACTGCCAGTTAGGAACTGAATGAACTGGTCCTGAATGCAGCCTGAGGGCATGGACCACCCTCATCCATTAGGAGAGGGTTGCCCATGGGGCAGCAGTGAAAACAGGAGACTGTGGTCCAGCAAGAGATACTCAGGCTATGATGAGTCAGCGGCAGAGCAGACACTTGCTCCTGGGCCTGCAATGAGGGGCCTGGCCACAGGAACAGTAAAATGGGGCCAGCAACATTGGACAGGCATAGGGGAACCACCTCCTGTAGGTCTGGCAGTACCATATGGGGGCTTGGCATTGAGAAATGCTTGCTGCAAGGAACCCTGTGCTCCACACAGAGATGGGACATCATGAAAAGGGCTATGAGGGGACATGCCGGCAGGGAGGCAAGGCTGGCACAGGCAGGTGTCCCAGGAGAGGAGCTGTGGATTGCCTGGGGGCTCCTGGACATGCAGAGATGTCAGAGGTGATGGCAGAGTTCAGAGCAGGCACTGTTAGTGAGAGTAGTGCAGGTGGGTTAGGAAAGTGGGCGGTTAGGTCAGCAGAGAGGTTGGGAGAGGGCCTTCCCTGCGCTCCTCTCCTGGCTCTACATTAGGTTGTCCCTGGCTACAGAAGATGCCTACAAAGCACTGGAGGACCAAAACCAGAACACCCAAATGCTGTAGGAGCACTGCTGACGGGCACCAGTGGCCAGACCCCGAGGGAGGCTGGTGCCACATCACGGTGGCACAGAGCTGCTGGTGGGACCCCAGCATAGGCTGCACAGGGACGATGGCCTCAGGCAGCACGGAATCGAATCCCAGCAGCTCTTCCGCTGCAGAGCAGCTTGCCCGAGGCCATGCCACACTGCCTGCAAGGCTGTGGGATAACCAGCAACCAGCAGCTGGGACAAATGTGCCACACGCGCAGCGTCATGGGTGCCTTCAGGTAGTAACTGCACCACAGACAACATCGGGGGAAAGGGGGCCAGGACCCCCTCCTAAAGCCACCAAGTTAAACAGTGGTTTCCCAGCCACCTCCATCAAGCTGAACACTACAGCAACAGCTGCCATCACACACGAAGGTGCAGCAGAGTGAGGTGACTTGCTGCAAGACGCAGGTCCCTAGCAAGGGCAGGTAATGGGGGAGTGCCAAGGCCTCTACTTTGGCACTGCCCACTGCAGGCAGCAGCCATCCGGAAAGCCTCACACCACAGTCTCCCTGCCAGAGCCAACAGGCAGCAGCTGAAATGCTTCCTGAGCATTGGCCCTGCTCTCCTCCAGGAGGGCTGTTTGACCAACCCCCACCAGACAGACAGACAGACAGATCCCTCCACAATACAAACCACAGGGGCTGCTCGTCAAAGCCTCTGTGGAGCCCAGGGTCTGGAGAACATGTCCGCAGGGGAATGCTGCAGCATGAGGCATTGCAACACTGGCTGTGAGTGCCAGGGAGGGTATGGCACAGCTGGCGACAATAGGAACCTGTGACTGGGCTCACCTTGTCCCGCTCCCTGTGGATGCTGGCGTCCAGGCTGGAGAGCTTCTCCTGCAGCTGCTGCACAGCTTCCTGCTCCTGCCGCAGCCGCACCACCTCTGATTCCCGCTCGCCCTGCAGCAGCGCCCGCTCCATCTCTGCCTGGACAGGCAAAGCAATGTCAGGATGGCTGCTCCAGCTGAATCTAGCTCATACCCTTAGGATTCAGTGCTGACCGGTGAGGGCGGCAAGCAGCAGGGGACCCAGCAGTGTTCCCTGACCCCTCACCTCTCGTGATGTCTCCTGCAGCTGCTGCTCGAGCTCCTTGACACGGCCCTTCAGCTGGTCCAGGTGTCCGAGGATGCTGGCACGCTCCTCCTCCAGCCGTTGTGCCTCCTTGGCCCGGGGGCCTGTCAGCTTCTCGTGCTGTGGAGAGGGCTGATTGGCATGGCACACTGCAGCATGGCATGGTGCAGAACGGCACAGCTGTCCCCTCACCTCATGGTGGGTACTCTCAGTGCTGCTGCACTCCTCCTTCAGGTTCTCCTCATCCGACCTCTCCAGGCTCTCCCTCTGCTGCAGCTCTTCGACAGCATGGCCCAGAGCCATGGCACCCCTGGGCACCCACTGGCCAGCATCTGTGTCACCAGCCAGGAGCCTGTGCACGTCACCTGGCTCAGTGCCGTCTGTCTTGGTGTACTCAGCACAGAGGTTCAGGATGGTCTCCAGGCGCTGCCGCTCCTGTGGGGAAGAACGGTCAGCAAGGCACCCATCCATCACATGCTGTGGCAGGAACCCCGTGACAATGGTAGCCACCAGAATAGGGGCCCGCACGCTGGGACGGGCGGGTAACATTACAAAGTGCAACGCAGCCAGCTCGACCCCACACCAGAGGCAGGCACGCAATGTGCTGGGATCTTGAGACAGACTAATTACAGGCAGCAGTGCCGGCTGCCGAGCGCCTCCGCTATTTCCAGGCGGTGACTCAGGCTGCCTGCGCCAGGCGTGAGTCAGGGCTGAGCAAACAGGGCCCTGGCACCTCGGCCTGCAGGACCGGCAGAGACACAGCAAATCTCATCCAAGCAGATGCCAGCTCCCTAAAAACTCCATCAGCCCTAAATATAGATGCAATGTCCACAGAGCCATGGCACCACCACCAGCAGATGGGCCCTGTCAGAGTTGGACATGATGTGGAGAGTTTTGCAAAGACAGGGGCACCACCGTTTTGGCCGGTAGCCCTGGGGCCATGCTGGCCCCACCAGCTTCCACAGGCTGCTGTAATTTGGGGGCTTTGTATTCCTGCAGAGCTGCTGAGCACCGATGGCTGCTCCTGGCCATAATCCCCCTGGATAAGGCAGCAGCCTTGCAGTTGTGGCAAATCCCCAAGAGGAAAAGCCCAGGTTTTAAAGCAGCAAATGACAGAACGTATTTGCAAAGAGGGTGTCCCACACTCAAATGTGTCCCCTCCCAGCCCCAAGGCTCACCAGGCGCTCCATCTCCTGCTCCCGAACCCGCTCCTGCCGCTGCCGCCGGTGGTACTCCAGCAGTTCGTCCTCATTGTCACTGATCTCAGTGATGCTATTCTTGCGCTCCCGTGACCCCGCTGGCAGCCGTGGGTTCCCCAAAGGCTTCCTGGGGGCACGGGGGCTCTGCTGGGGAGAGGGCACAGCTGGGGAGCCCAGCCCATATGTTGGGCTCAGGCAAGTACTGAAACTGGGACGGCGTGTGGGGTTCTCTGCCAGCAGTGGGGGTGAGGGGCCCCCAGCACCTTTTGGCTCCTCTGGGCCCTTGCGCCTGGCACGGGGACTGCCAGGCACTTCCCTGCCCAGCCGGGGCTGTGGGGAGAGAGTGTCAGGGGCCACACGGGGGCTGGCAGCCCGGCGTGACAAGGAGGGGCTCAGGGGAGGCAGCTCCCGCATGCTCTCAATGTTCCTCCGGGCCACCCGTGGGCTCTCGGGGGGCTGCAACCGGGCCTCCGGGACTGCCCTGCTGGTGGGCTGCCGGCTGGGGGCCAGAGAGTCCCGTGGCTCCCGGAAAGGACTGGGGGGCCGCTCCTGCAGGGCCGCCCGCGGCCGCGGCGCCACCCTGGGTGTTAGCCGAGGGCTGCCCCCCCGGTGGTCCCCGAGCCTCTCAGCTGGCCAAGGCTCACTGGAACCCCCACCAGGCAGAGTGGGTGGCTGCACAGTGTGGTTGTAGCTGGAGGAGCGAAGTGGGACGAGGGGGGGCACGGCTGGGCCCTGCTCTTGGCTGCTGAGCGAGGGGCTGGTGTAGCTGCTGCTGCTGGCCGGGGAGGAGAGGGGAGAGAAGTTCTCATAGCTGGAGCCCCCCGAGGCGGCCCCAGGGCTGGGTGGAGGGGACAGGAGGCAGCGCCCACCCCCATTCACCACAGGGGAGAGGGGGGATCGGCCGCAGGCAGGCGGCTTCTGGATGCCAGGGGATGCCGACTCCTCCAGCACCAGCGAGTCCATGATGTCCTGCAGGTCCTTCTCGATGGAGCTGACAAGGGAGCTGTGGCTGTGACACCCACGTTCTGACAGCTGGTGGCCACCATTCAGCAGGGCCTCGGATTCTGCAGGGAAACACAGAAGCAGGCATCAATGTGGGGTGACTCTGCCGTAGCCCCTGCCTGGGCTGGGTCTTACAAGGCAGCCTGGCATCATTCTTCCATGCAGCCTTGCAGGAGTCAGAGCTGGGTTACAACCCCTCTTCACTGCACCCCGAGCTCCCTGCACCCCGTTGCCACCCTTTCCCACTCTGGCTTGGGAGCCGGGCCAGGGAGGAGGCCGGAATCCCGCTAGCCCCATCACCCAGGAGACAGAAACCTGAGAGCACAGCCCAGCCGCCCTCCCTGCATCGCAGATCCCAGCTTCACTCCCTGGAAAGCAGCTGCCCGCGCCACCCACTGGCACCCACCACTTGCCCCCTGCACACTCTGCCTTCCCAGCAAGGGGTCAGAGATGCAATAGCCAAAAGCTGCTGACCTGCAGCACGCCCGGACCCACCACGTCGCCCGCAGCCCTCCCACACCCCGGCCAGGGTGCCCCAGCCTGGGCTGCCCCGCACCGATGTGCCTGTCACTCAGGGAACCCGCGAATCGCAGCAGGCGCAGAGCCCAGCCAGGACAGCGTGCCACCCAGGCTGCGTCACCCCCTGGCACCCAGCAGCTCCCCCATGGCAGCTGGCACTGCCTTCATGCCTGGAATGATGTGCCGCAGCCCTGTCCGTGTGATCCCACCCAGTCCCGTGTGGCAGAGAGTGACCATGCAGGGCCCACACGGGATGCTGCATGGTTACATGATGCTCCTCGGCCACAGCACCTCCCCGCGTCCCTCCTCCCGTCCCCCAGCTGCAGGCATGCTGCCTTCCCAACACACACGTGGCACGGGAAGGCTGCCAAGCTCCTCTCCCTGTGCCAGGGTGTGCTGGTTGGGGCAGGGATAAGGGCTACCAGCCCAGGCATCAATGCTGGAGATTTGGACATCCCCAGGAACTCAGCACGGTACTGGCACCTGGCCCATCGCTCCACAGACAGGCAGACACAGCAAGATAAGCTCATGAGATGAAGGACAGCAGCCCGGGAAATGGCCTTCACAGCCCCAGCACAGCCACCCCGGCACATAAACACCCGCTTTCAGGCAGCTGGGGGGGCTCTGACGGGCGATGGCCCTGCCATGGCCAGGCTAGACAGAAGTGAAAGCCATGCCTCAGTGCCCCCACAGTCACCCTCTTTGAGGTGATACTGATCATTAACAAATGCCAGTGCAGCTGCCATACCATGCTGAGCTAATGGATGGCACACCTGCAGCAGGGTGTGAGCCTCACTCCTGACTACAACAGGACAGGGCTAGGAGAGCACTGGGCACTGGGAAGGCTGATGGCATGGGTCAGGGAGCACCTCAGCATCTGCCCTGCCCCACCCGGGACAAAGGGGGTCACCTACTTGCTGGCAGCCCATAGAGAGCCGCTGGGCTTCTGCCCCCCGCTGGGATCATGCTCTTAATCCACTTGGCCTCAGCAGGGTGGTTGAAGCGGAGGAAGGTGGCCTGGCCCAGGCAGATGGTGCACCCTTGAGAGAGAGGAGAGAGGGTTCAGCTGCTAGCCGGCAACATCAGAGCGGTGCCGGAGAGCGCAGGGAGGCAGTCGGGCATTGCTGGCCCTGAGAGGCACCCTCGGGAGAGGAGCGGGCTCCTGCTGTCAGCAGAGGCTTAGGGGGAGGCTGAAATCCAGGTCACTCCCCGGCAGCTGCCGGCAGTGCATCTCAGGCGCAGGCACAGCTGGGGTCCCCGGCGGGGGCCGCGGGGAGTTGGCGGCACTCCAGGGCTTGCGTGGCTGCCAGCTGCAGACAAGACAGCTCCTGTCCCTGCTTGAAAAGCGTCTCTTCTTGGCCCAAAGCAGCAGCTCTCTTGGGGCAGGGCTGCCGAGCAGCCCCGAGAAGGAAGGCACCTCAGGAAGGGGAGCGGAGCCGTGGGCTGCCCGCTGTCCGTTCACTTGCTGCCCGTGTGCTGGGGAGGCATTTGCTGGCAGCGGGGAGCATCAGGCGGCTAGAAGGCGGGGTGCTGCCGACACACCCCACTTTGAAGCGCCTGCCAGGGCCCTGGGGAGAGGCTCGCTCCGTACCAACAGCCGCTGCTGAAAATCCCTCGCCGGAGGGGACGTGTTTTTTGGAGCACCCGTCAGCCCAGCTCGCAGCAAGGAGAGCGAGAGGCGGTACAGATTAACTGCCATCGCCGTCGCGGGGGCCTGGTTCCCCTGTCTGAGCGCCAGGGCGGGACGGAGTCCTGCTCACCCCGGCTCAAGTAGGGCATCCTTCTTGCCAGAGGGCAATGCCGACGCCCAGCCCGGCAAGGCTGCCCCGGAGAGATGCAGCGCTGCCCCGTGCCCCACCAGTGGAGCCACCGGTCGCCCGGCAAAGCGAGTAACCAACCACCAAGCTGCACCTCGAGCGTCGGCCTGATAGCCCCGCAGTTCATCCCGCTGTGGCCCTGCACAGATGCTGTCCCTGCTCTGTCGTGTCCCTGCGTGCCCCCGCGGGCAGGAGAATGAGCAGCTCGGCTGACCCCTGCCCGCACCCCGCAGCCTACCGTGGCCCTCGTTGCCTACTGTGGGACCGGCGGGACCCGGCAGGACTCCGCGGGCCGTCGCGCCGGAGCCTCCTCCGGCGGCCACGTGGCTCCCATTGTCCCCCGCGGGGACGCCCGCGGCAGCGCCCACGCGGGTGGGTTCCCCTTCCCGGGAAGGACGGGGGCAGGCGCGGGGGGGCCGCAGCGCCTCCGCCTGCGAGGGGCACTGCGGCTTTGTGACCCGCAGAGGAACGGGAGCGAACCTCCCGCCCGGCGCGGACACGCGTGGTCCGCAGCACCGCACTCACCTCACCGCCACCGCCGCCGCCGCCGCNAAGGGCCTGAGGCTTTGTCCACGCTCCCTGGGAGCGGCCATGGTGGGGCCGGCCGGGTCCAAGCCCTGTAGCCACGCAGGCAGGCCGGCACTGTCCCGGCAGCCATCCTTCGGGAGGACGCCCGAGGTGTTTTCCTCTGTCATCTCCCTTCCCAAAGTCGGCTCAGCATCTCCGCTGTTCTTCAAAGCCCGCCCGGGTCCCTCCCTTCCCACCTCACTTGATACACGCAGCAAAGCCAGCTCTCAAACAGTGCCAGGACCTGACAGGTTCCCACCGCAAAGCACAGAGGCCAGGAGTATACCAGCTGGGGTATGCAGTTACAGGATGGCTCCTCAAACACCCCAATACTCAACGGCACAACTCCACGGGCAAAGGCTCCGGTGAACCACAGCTTGTTCCTACCTTGGGTGAGGTGCATGGGCCGCTGGAGTGGCACGCCGTCGATGGCGCAGGCGTTGCCACAGGGGTACAGGGTGAGTGTCCCTCGCACGTTCTCGATGTAGCAGTGCTGGGGCACCAGGCCGGGGCCCTGCAGGACGATGTCTGTCGCAGCCGTGCCAATGGTGGTCCTCCCTGCCAGCAGAGAGGGCATCTCAGCGTCTCTATCACCAGCGTGCCCGTGGAGATCCCGTGGCACTCACCTTCCTCCAGGGGCAGGAGTGTGATGGCAGTGCTGAGCCGGCCGCTGCCCAGGCTCACCAAATGCGGCTTCTCCGTCTGCACTTTGAGCCCCTTGCCCGTGTCGATCAGGTCCAGGGGGCTGTTCTGTGGGAGGAGAGGGAAGGATGCTCACAGCTGCAGCCCACTCCCCTGCACTGCCCACCTGGCTGGGCTGCTCCAAAATGGCCACATAGCCAGGGTCATTGCCCAGGGACAGCCACATGCTAGCAGGACTGTCCGGCAGCAAGATGCAGGAGAGGAGGGCTCTCCTGCCTGTGCTGCCTGTCCCGGGAGGCAGAGGTGAGCTGCCGTGGGAGCTGGAGACCCCTGGGGCTTGGGCTGCATCTAAGAGGATCCGAGCTGCCAGCCGCTTAGCTCAATGGGCTTTGCTGACGATCCCGTAATAGGATTGGCTGAGACTGAGGAGAGGCTGGAGGGCAGCGCCAGTGCCGGTGGTAGGGCTGGCTGCAGAGGACGACTCCCAGCCAGATTCCCCTGTTCCCGCAGAGCAGAGGTCCTGTGATCCTGCATGCTCACCTGGATGACAGCCTGGACTCCGTGGGCTGGGCTGGTGGGGGTCCTACCAGATGCCTCCATGGTGCCTTCTTGGAGACGTCGGATGGTACTGGACATGGGCTGCCAGAAGAAACAGAGAATGGCAGTTCAAGTGACCACACTGGGTATGGCCTTTATGCATTTTTCCTGCACATCCCGGACAGCAGCCTGAGCACAAACCCTACCCATTCCAAACAAGCATTTGCCACCAAGAGGATTACCATCCTGAGCTCCTGTCTTCATCACGCCAGCAGCTGCCTGAAGCCAGTGAGCATCCCTGCCTGCCAAGGCATGCATCCTACCTAGGCACACATCCCCATCCACCTGGGGAGAGCCATGCATGTGCCAGGCATCAGGACAAGACACAGTCCCAGAAGGAAAACAACACATGGGCTCGGTTTTGGGGATATGGTGTTGGAAATGCATGCTTTAAACACCAAGAGCTGTGGGCAGCCAGACCCCAATGGCTGCCAGTGGAAAAGGACACACAAGCACAGATTCTGGCTGTCCCCAGCAACACCTGCCTGCCATGCATGGCACACCTGGGCACCCCTGTGCATGCCACCAGTGCCCAACGCTGGCACCCAGGCACACGCCTCTGCTCCCGTGCACCCCAGCAGCAGCTCATGGTGCACAAGCCCGGCTGAGTGCTCCGTATCCCTGCCCATGTGGCCCACAGGCCTGCGGCCGGCAGGCAGGGCCACCACCCATGGAGCAGCCATGCTGCCACACATTCTCTGCGTGAGTGGGAGGCAACTCGAGGAGGAACAATTTCCGTCACCCGGCGCTCACGCCATGCCGGGATGCTCTGGGGATCTAAATTTACCGTCTGCTGCTCCCCATGTCCCTCCCTTCCGCCCTGGACTAGCTGACTGGGGCTTAACCCTTCCCGGGCAGCGTAGATAGGAGGTGCTCCATCCCTGTTAGGGGACGCCGGTCCCGGGGCCGCCAGGAGGAGCCCCGGGCTCGGCTCCCGCCAGCATCGCCCACTGTCCCACCAGCCCCCGGAGGGACCCCCCCGCTCGGCCAGCACTGGACTCAGTTGCGGGGGCGAGTGAACAGCTATTACACACTGTGGAAAAAATGAAACGCTGGAAAACACCAGGCGTGGGATCCAGGACTGGGATGAAGTCCGGGCATCTCCTGCAACACCAGGACTCGCCACCCCACAGCAAGGCCTCCATGGGGACCAATAGCCACACCATGTGGGATGGGGACAGCTCAGCTGGGGCAGACGGGGTGCAGAGATAAGGTACCCCGAGAGCAGTTCACGAGTGCTCACCGGCTGCTGAGGCAGGATCCCTGCTCTCCCTTACCTGCCACCTGGTCCTGGTGCCAAGCGGGACCCTCCGCGGCAGGGTGCCCATGTTCCCCAGGCACTGGGGTGCCGCACTTCCCAGCATCTGGAGACGCCAAAGCCCAGCCGAGCCTCTGCCCCTCACTTACACCCACATCCCGTCACAATGTTCAGGAAGGAGGAAAAGCCAGGAGGGGCCAGGCTGCTGCATAGGAAGGGAGCGGGGCCAGGGTGGGATCTTGCACCAGTGTTAACCCCTTCCCAGCACGGTTGTACTGGTGAGACCTGGTGAGAACCATGGGGGACCCCCATCCCGGCCACTTGAGGGATTATCTCCGATTCTGCCCCCCTCCTGCTGCCCAAATTCTCCACCCAACACCCCCCACTCCACAGGCAGCCCTGCCTGCCCATGAGCTGGAGGGTGACCCTGGCATCCCACCGCTCCCCGATGCCCCCCAGTCCCACAGCATTGCCCTCCATCAGAGCCCCTCACCTGGCTCGTCAGCACACAGCCCCTCGCCTGCCGTCACCCCAGCCCGTCCTGCCGGGGATGCAGCCCCTCTCCAGCCGGCTCTGCTGCAGGAATGCGGGGCGGGAGCGCAGCCGCCCCAGCCGGCGCCCCACTGCTAGGACGGACAAGGCGGCCTTTCTTCTCCCGCCGCCGCCTGCAGAACGCGCCGCTTGTTCCCGCCGTGGGAAGCAGTGAAGGCAGCAAATGCCAAGGGGTCGGGCTCGGTTACCACCAAACAGCCCACGGTTCTCGTGCACCCCGCGCAGGGCTGCCTACTCAGCCCCGGCCTCCTGGAAGACAAAAGCCCCTTTCTTCACCTGGCACAGCCAAAAGCCTCACCTGGGAGGATGCCCAGCCCCACCGATGCAGGGGCCCTGCTAACGCAGGGCAGGCTGCACACAGACATGCTGTCCCACCGTGCTCCCGGGGAGCCCCTGCATCCCACTGCCCACAGGCTGCAATCTGCCTGCCTGCCCCAAGCCCACGTGGGCAGGGGTGCTCTGGGGGTCCACTCCTGCCTGACCTGCTGTTGCCCACCCAGACCCGAGCTGGGCACAGCACATCCTGACTCACCCCACATCAGGTACCAGCAGACCCCACTGTGCGCCACTGGCCAGGACACGGCCAGGGCATGGGCATTCCGCCCGTGCTCACGAAGGAGCACAGCCTGGCAGGCCATGCCATGCAGTGTCAGCCATGCTGGGATGAAGCAACAGCATGGCAGAGGCAGGCGCATGGCACCCCCTTGCACGATCTCTCATCCCCACTTGTGGCTGGCTGGATGAATCACGGGAGGAAGCCTGAGTGGCCGAGCTAATGGGCGCACACAGTGGAGCATCGCAGCCTCCAGCCAACTTGGCTGCCTGTTTGCTCCCCATCTGCTAATGCACTTAGGGTGCACTCACCCCTTTCCCACACTCTCTGCCCTGGTAAACAACCGGCCCTTCCGCCGGCAGCTGGGAAGGGGGAGGCTGTCTCCTGCACAAAGCCCGAGGCGAGCGAGGAGCCTGCTCCTGGCCACTGCCTCCCGGCCTGGGGCTGACAACTGAGCGGGGGAGACCCAGCCAGCCCCATCCCACCCAGGCGAGGGACGGTGGGGGCTGCATTGCAGTTGCTGGGACAACACCATGATCCTGGCAATAACACCGCCATAAATCAGCCACCGGTCAGCTCCGGCGGGAGCAGAGGAATCCTGGCCACACCCGCTGATTTCATCGCTCCCGCGAAGTGCTCCTGCACCAGCGCAGCACAGCTCTGCTCCGGCCGAGGCCCTGCCGGCATCACGCTTCAGGGTCTCCACAGACTGGTGCACGCTCACCATGTGCTCAGGTCGGGGAGGGCGTGCAGCCGCGCCTTCTGCACCCAGCACTCCCCGAGGTGAGCCAGCTCCAAGGGCCAGTGAGCCGTACAGAGACCCAACCACTGCTGCAGCTCAAGCACTGACCCCAGCATCAGCACGTGCCTCCGGACACCACAGCACAGACGCAAGCTCCAGACCCCTCACAAGACTGCACAATGGAGAGCTGCTCCTCAAAATGCTCTTTTATCAAAATGACAATTTCTCACCTGCAGGCCAGAGGTTCGGCTCAGCAAGGAGCATCTGCAACTCCCACTAATGACATATTGGGGACCATGACGCAGGATGGGTTTGGTGGGTCTTGAATCAAACCCCTGGCACGAACCCATCACCCAGACCTTTGTTTGCTGGGAGAGGGGTGGGGTGAACCTCACCTCTCCAAATCAGGCATTGATCACTCTTCTCTTTCTGGCTGCCAGCAAGGACCCCGTGCCATGCAATCCTGTGGTTCCATGCCCCTACGCGGTACCCTGCCCCTGCTGCCCCACATGTACCAACATACGGCAGCACACAGCAAACCCAAACGTACGAGGAGTTACAAAAAAGTACGCAGCTGTGCTGCCTTGCTACTGCCTGTGGTGTTCGGCCAGGGGACCTGCCCCCTGCAGCCTCTGCCTAGCGCTCAGAGAGGGCTGGGGGCTTGCAGGGCAGCTGAAGGAGTGGGAGAGAGCAGTGGCCCTTCAGCACAGCAGCTGGACCTTCTGGGACTGCCAGATTCCTCTGGCTTTCTGCCAGCAGCTGAAGGGGCTGTGGCAGGAGCGTGGCAGGAAGCTGGAGTAAACAAGGTCCAGCCATGGAGCAGGATCCAGCCAGGCCAGTACGGTTCCCAGGCTCCCCAAGAGGTGTTGGAGACAGCAGGGGTGGCCTTGAGCCAAGCACCATCTCCTCCTGTGACTGCCCACGAGCTGCGGCAGGATTTAGGGATGGGAGAACCTTGTCTGGCTGCCTTCCCACACCGAGCTGCTCTCAGGGCTCCCACACCAGCAAACCCACCACCAACGCGGACCACCGGATCTGGACCCAGCTCCCAAGCCCGCCCACACACCACCAAAACATTGTGCAATTATTGGTTTTATGGCTGACCGTGTTTTTCCTACTTCCCTGTCTGCAGCTCGTTCCTTGCACCCCTCCTAGGGTACCCCAGGGAGCAGGGAGCCCCACACCTGGCCCCAACACGGGCCAAGGCAGCTGAGCCCCCTTCTTTTGCCCCCACCACATCCCAAAGCTGCCCCTGAAGCACTGGGAGGTCCTTGTGTTACAGGACACGCTGACCCCAGCCCCACAGGCTCCCCAAGGGCAGTGGTCACCTGGGGCACAAATGGGGGAGGGGGGGTGTCCCACCCCACGCCAGCGGCTGCTCACCTTCACTGCCCCGCTCCCTTCCCGGGCTCCGCGGCCGCTCCGCTGCCCACCGCCGCCTGCCTCGCCCTGTCCCCGCCCCACCCGGTGTCGACGCGTCCCGCCCCCGCGTGGCCAGGGCTGACCGGTCCCGGCTCCGCAAGGATGTCACGACCCCCAGCTAGCTCCTTTAACAGTACTTTATTCGATTACAGACTCAGAATTCTCTGTGTACACTGGAATGTGCTCTATTCCCTAGGCCAGGATCATACAGGGTTACAAAAAGTGGGGATCTCGGCTCGGTTTAAATATCACCCTCCAATGAATGTAAGAAAAAAAAAAAAAAA